>JAQIXC010000387.1:0-28780 GCA_034697605.1 Metabelba pulverosa | reverse complement strand
TCTCTCTCTCTCTCTCTCTCTCTCTCTCTCTCTCTCTCTCTCATCTCCCTCTCCCACACTCGAACTGTTCAGACGTGTTGTTCCAAATGATCGCATTTCGAGATCTCAGTGTCAGAGCTCTTCCGAACTGCTGTTAAAATCTCCTGAAAAGGCAATTCAGAAAATCCCCGAAAACTTAACTCTCATCTCAAGTGTGTTCCGCGAAATCCCAATGTTTTCAAACAATCTTTTTCTTCTCGACTCTCATATGGATATTGAATTGAATGTCTGTCACAAAATTTATCCAGTAGCTTTAATACATCGCCGTCAGTCAACCAGAACAGATTTAAGCCAGACATTTGTAGCAAGATATAAAATACAATTTGTTATATAAACGTATTCGCTTTTCAAAAGAGATAAAATGATTAAATTTGCATTGCTAATTTATAACAGTGAAATTGTTATAATTTATTCTTGTTGGTCGCCAGACGGCATTACAAATAAATATCGGTATGAATAAGCATTTCGATATTAATTTGGAAAGTTTGAGCAAATTAGAATGATAAAATTATACGTTCTGAAGTGATCAATTTAAGCTGCATTAATGCCCTGCACAGGCACTTTCGCCCAGACCTACTTCCTGGTTGTATCATTAATTTGTAATGGATTTGATTAAAACAGAAAGCATTTGATTGACTATTTTAAACCACTTATGTGTTGTAACAAACACTTCGAGATTAGGCGAAACTCAGATATATTGCCCGAATAGCTCCTAAACGACTAACAATCCTAACAGTCCTTACAGTCCTCACAGCCCTCACAGCCCTCAACAGTCTTCGCAATAGTGAGAGTCTAAGTGAAGATAAATTGGAAACTTTTGTGTCGCGAATATCGCGGCAATAATCCCGAAGTGCTGTCTGTCGTCGGAATATAACGTCCATTAGTTTATTGGAAACATTTTGACTGCAATTTCCTCTCATATTATGCTAACAAATGCTTTCAATTCAGAGCTAAAGCACTAAATGTGCGCTTAAATTGAGACAAAACTTTTCGACTAAAATGCCAACAATTGGATCGGAATTAGTATAAAATGGAAAACAATTTCACGAATTAGTAAACAGGAGCTGTGGATACCGGAGCGGACGGAACGGTCGTATTGATTATGAACAGTCAATTGATTGGAGGGAATGGGTGGTATCGACGTATCTGGGTAAAATATAATGATTGCGAATTAAAGTCTAAATTTCGTAAATTAGGCAAAGCGTGAAAATGCAATTAGAATTGTGTTCAGCGACTCTCGGGCGGCGCAGACACGTCTGAGCGCCGGCAGAAAGGGACGAGTAGGGCGAACAGCTGCGAATATTTAAAATTCCGATTTAATGAACACAAGACTGTTTGACGAGTCGACACAAACTGGTTGTTATGTTCAATTCAACAAGTTCTAAATTTACATGCCTATTCTCTCGCGAACTAAGCGAACGTCGAAGTATCTACTCGGGTAAGGGCTAACCGGCTCGTTATGACGCGCCTGTTTAGGAGTACGTGTGCGCGTCTGTACGTCAGATGACTGTCCGTCACTCAGTCGTCAGTCGCTCTTTTTAATGAGGAACAGATGAAAAATGAAGACTGAGCTGCCAGCGGCGAATATGATCATGTCTAATTTTGCCTAATTTTCGAATCCCGTCTTTTCGTACGGGTTTTGATGTCATCGCCAATGTGTCGCACATTTACCTTAAATTTCAGACTATTTTTTCATATAATTGAGACAACAGTACAACAGATGCTATTAATGTATTCACATTCAGAGCATTACTTTAATGAATGCATTATTTGTTTAATTAAAACGAATGAATATTTGATATTTCTATAGTAACCCAATAGTAGACCTCTTTTTCTAATTGTTTTGTTTATAACGAGATTTAAAAATAACTCATTCCTCACACGAGTGTCACGAGTGTTATGACAAATAAATTTAATTAACATTTTTGCGTAAATCAAATACAAAATTGGTTATTAAAATAATAATATTTTCCACTTATGTATTAATTCTTACAATCGTGTTATAGTTTGCTAGAAATGAAAATTAATGTTTAATTTAAATGGTTACAATTAATTAATTTTTTACACAGGATAGAATTATAGCTTAGTCTGTATAATAATAATTGTTCATTTTTATTGCCTTATTTAGTTTTTGTTTTATATTTTTATTTTTTTAATAATTAAATTATGGTTTTATTGCTAAATAGTAATTAAAATATAATTTAATTTAAAACGAATTAAAAATCAGAAGCCTTTGAAATATTTTTTTAAGTTATGTAATACTGTATTATATCTTAAAGAAAAATTTATATTCATATATAAATAATTAATTTTTCAATTTCCTTTTTGTTTTACCAAATTAAAAATCTGCAATAATTTGCACTGGTAAAATATGTGCGCTAATTACATTTTTAATTAAAATTTTCTAACCATATACTTTATAAAATTAATAAATTCTTGTTTTTAAAATTCTATAATAAATAAATAATTTAATTACTATCTCTTTTCAATGATTTATAAAATTAATTTGTTTTTGTTGTTATTATCAGAGCAACAATCAGGTAATTGAAAATTTTTTAAACATTAATCCAAAAATGAGAACTATATTCTCATTTCGCTAATCGATTGTTGGTTTATCAGGACTTAGATTACTGATAGAAAACAAATTAATAATTTATTGATTAAAAAACTTTCGTTTTTATTTAGTTTTTTGCTTTTAATTTGTGTAATGCTTTCGCAAAAAAGGCAAAACAGTTTTTCTTTGTTTATACTGTACAAAAACAAAACTATGTTAATTAGTACCGCAGAAAATACACAGTTTACAAACATGCAAATTTCGTTCCAGATTTGCGGTGGAAATAGATTTTTTGTCAACAAAATCAATGTTTGAGTCGCCAATAGAATAGTCAATCAGCAGTAGGTCTTTGTCTCTAAATTTGGACACAAATTACACTGTGCATTTTACGGGCAACAGTGTAAACATTTGCGGGAAAGCGATGGTTAGTTTCAGAGCAGAATTGCACGAAAACAGTAAATGTCTCAACAGAACAGTTAGTTTTCACAACTGTTTGATAAACACATTTCAAGTTCAATGTAAAGCAATGCATAAAAAGAAAACAGCATGAATAAATTTTAAGGTTTTGCCTAAATCAGTCATAAATCAGTCGAAAATGTTTTAAAACATAAAACAAACTATTTATTTACAGATCCATAAAAATTCGATTGATTTAAACCATACACTGTATAAAGTAAGTAAAAATACACTGCATTTTAAATTCAATTAATTTACGAGATATTAATCGCTAGATATTGAAAAGAATTTGCTATAAAATCATTTTACTAAATAAAAATGCAGATTAAGCTTGTTTGCTTTTTAGCCATATGTTTAGACAACTTAAATAAATTTTAAACAAGCTAAAGATATCTGATTTTATAAACAGTTTAATTTTAAACATTTGATATCCGTTTTAACTATAAATAAATTCGTTATAAACCAATAAGTTTTAAAACAGTCTTAATTAGATAGAATATAAATGGCAATCATAAATTTAAATTTGTACATGGCCATTTGTATAATAATAGAATTATAGAAAATTCTAAAAATACAACTGATTGGCGAAACCCAATACTTTAATTCGGATAAAAGGCGTATAAATCAAAATGAGATCGCATTGAGAATCTCATGCAATCGAATCGACAGTATATTTGTTTGATTGCAGACCTCATTCTCCACTCAATTGTTTGTTTTATATACAACACAAGTCTATACGCGTTCGCTGTGTTCGATGTGTTGGCGCTGTTTCACGGCTTTTGTTTTAGCGGCGCACTAGACGTCGAGTGTCTTCGGAGAATAAGCAGATCCGAGTGATTGCGAGCCTCTAATCAAATTAGTCTCGTTTTGATCGAACATTTTTTACACTCGATTCGACGCATTCGCCGGTCGTATGACTGCCGAAAATGTAATGCATTTAATAGAAACTTATGTTTTCGGATGTGTTTAGTCAAGCATTTCCAAGCATTGTATGTATGATATGAGCGAAACATTCGAAACAATAAATTAAGATCACAATTGAGAAAGTGCAGGGTAAAAGTAGGAGAGAGAGAGAGAGAGAGAGAGAGAGAGAGAGAGAGAGAGAGAGAGAGAGAGAGAGAGAATGAGGCGAAACGCAGACCTCATAAGAGGCACACAAGTCGTTGCCTTAAGTTTTGTTAATAAATGTTATTATGATTTGAGCCGAGAATTCAATGCAAAACCAAACTCTCGTTTAATGTACATCTCGTTCGCCACTCGAGCCTCTACTTTGATAAACAAAGTCTATATTTTTCCATTCGATGCCTCGAATTGATATCCCATCCCATTCCGCTCCTCTCCCTCTCATATCGGCGCTCGTGAAGTGCAGATCCACTTCTGTTCACTTCAATTGCGATCGCATTTAACGAACGAAATATTGTTTATTATGTTTATTGGCGTTTCAATGGCGCAAAAAGTGCTCTTTTGCCGCAAATTTAAATATTTTTGTTTTAATTAATAAAATTTTTTAAACGGAATTTTTCGGATGTTTTATCAGAAATTCTTCTCGACTTTGAGTTTGCAATTAATTAAAAATTTTCGATCCGTTTATATCGTTTTAGATCTAAATTTGTTTCGAAATTTCCGTATTTATCGCTGAATAGAAATCTAATTAAAAAAGTTTTTGTGTAAATCCAGATGTTTGACAGGAATTATGATATGTATTCAAACCCGAAATTAATCATTAATTTTGCGTTTTTTTTCGAAACTGAATGTCTATTTAGAAAATATATATTTTTGAAAACCTTATTCGAGAACTAATCTGCTGTCGAAAAAAAGAACAGAATTTATCTATTATTGACATTGAATTTTCGTTCTATGATTGAGTGGATCTAAAACTAATAATTAAAAAATATATCTAAAAAACGTTTTCTTTAAAAAAATATTATTCAAAGAGATTTTTTTGTCGGTCTAAAAAATTTTGATAAGAAGTATTCAGAAACTTTGAAAAATAAAATTGAGGAGAAGTTATCTAAAATAAATGTTAATCAGTCAACAAATTTGGTTTCGTATACAGCCCTCACACCCATTCCATTCTAATATTTAATATTTGTTGTAATTGTTTCAAAAATTCACTAAACATTTCGCAAACAATGCAATTCAGAAAAACTTGAATTAATATTTTTAATTCATAAAAAATCCTTTAAAAGTATAAACAAAAAAGTTTTAAAAATTGTTAAAACAATTGTAAATAATCAAAGTATAATGTTTCATGACCTTTTTGAGATAACATGGAAAAATTGTTTAAAAAAGCAAAAATTATCATGAACAACAGCTATTATTGAGTGATAAAGACAAAATTGCCAGGCTAACTTGTCATTGTCATTGTACATTGTATAAGTTAACATACTGTAATGACCGAAACATTAACCTCATCTACAGTTGTATTTAAAATATTTTAGACTAAAAAACACGTTTACTGCTGGCAGGTGTTAGTGGTTAGGCTTAAAATCTAAACTTATCATGCAAAAATATCACCAAGATTCTCACTTCACGCGTAAATTATGTGAGAAAAACATGCGTTCCGGGCCTCTGCCAGACCTGACGGGCGAGCGTCGAGTGTTGGGCCTATTCTGTGGGCAGTTTAGCAGCAAATATGTTAAGACAAGTTGCGAACCGTTTTCTACATTCAAATTAGTGCCGAAATCGTTGGGTTGGGTTTGTTTACTACTGTTGTGCTGCGAATGCCTACAAAACTTTTTCCTCGACTTAATTAACGATCAAAAGCAAAAAACTTACATTAATTTTATTTAGTGATGTGTTAACGACCGAAAATAAATCATTTATTACTTTTTTGCGCTTTAATTTCAAAAATATGTAAGCATTTGAGTATTTGTGCGAATTCTTCACAAAATTTCTGCTGTAGTTCTGCTGAGCTTTTCAAGTGATATAAATAATATATTAACTATAAATATAAAATACGAAAATTTCAACCATTTTTAAGCTCTTTTCCAAAGTTTTGTTTTTGATGTTACAAACTATAAGAGTAATCATTAAATAAAAAGTTATTATATTTTTGGAATTTTTTCTCGTTTTGTTGGTAATCCTAATGTAAATTAAATCTAAGAGTTTTATTGCCGAACATTCTCGCGATTTATTGTTAGCAAACATATACTGTACCTAATCTGCATATAATTGGATGGCAATAAAATTTATTCTTTGCTAAACTATTCCGCCGCTGCGAGAGGCACAGTAGGCGCTGTGTTTGGCGCGAATATATGTAAGAATTAGTGCTAAAATTTTTATGATCATATCATCACCTCTTACAGCGATTTTTGTGATAAAATTTTATTTTTATGAACACATCTTCGCAGTCGGAAAGCGCTCGGGTTTTGTGCGAAACACACAATCGGTTTTAATGCCATTCCCACTGCCATTCCCTACGCCATTCCGATTACCCCGGATTCGAGAGAGAGAATACCATGTATAACTTTATATGATATCATGTGATTCATATACATCGCTCGTAAAACTACATTTCGGTATTAAAAGCCCCGAAATGTAGGCCCGGAGTAGAGCCGCGATATACTGTATCGGAAAAACTATTACTTCAATCGCCGCAACAAAAACGCATTTCGTATTCGCAATGCGTTATCCATTGCATTAGTACTGATATTTCGGTTTACAATATGTTTCGCAAATAATACGTAAAAATATTACGAATGCACTCGAAGTCAGATACAGACGAATACAATAAATGAATAAAATATTTATACATTTCGGTTACATTTTCGAAATTGCTGAACAGATTGCTCCTAATTGAAATACAATGCTTGTTTTTATTTTCTAATCAAAATGGAAAAGTTTGTTGAACTTTCAATAATTAATTAAAATAAACATTAACTTTTTTTCGAACATTTCTATTAAAAATAAACATTTTGTGTATGTTTTGTATATTTTTGGCAGAATATCACAATTAAATAGAAATTTATGTCTTATCTGATAAAAGCAAACACTAAATCAAAGCGTAAATCGAAGCGCATTTGGAATTTAATTTACGATTTCGCTATGAATTTCGCCATAAATTTGTGCGAAAACTGGATTCCGAAGTTCGCTGTTCAGAGCCGAGCCTTTTGTTTCAAATTATTTCAAATTATACGCAAAACACAAGAGAAAAAAAAATTGCGAAACACTTATCACACATTCGTATTGCGTGTTTCGTAGAGCCATTCGGGTTCTCATAGTCGCGACTAAATTAATATTCCGCTTATCTATTCGTTTGGATATTAAATGAAATACATTTCAAACGCAAATATTATCTCCAGATCTCCGGCAGAAAAAATGCCTAATTTCGAGATTAACTGCGAATTAATCAATTAAATGCCGGATTCGCTCATTTCAAGCGCTCAGATAAATACAACTTTCATTTCGTTTGTCGTTAAAATCGCGAGTATTGTAGATTTCGCCTTGCTACTAAATTAGACTACGCTGTATGTTGTGGCTTGATTTATTTAATCGCTATTTTGATAGGAAAGGTATGGTAGGGTAGAGATTGAGGTGAGTCCCTATCAAAACACTTACACATTTATACAGTACACTCGAGCCGTGAGCGCACAGATGGCCAGAGAATATATTTCGAGTAGAATACCCGTTCGATAAGAACGGGCAGATCCAGAGGTAAAGAGTGAAAGAGCATCTGTTTCGCCGATTTATAGCTTACTCTTCGCTGTTATTTATGTTTATGACTTAAATCCCTTTTGTGATGCAAATTCAGTTTTGATTTTACGCAACACTTTAGCCAATTATCAACTCATTCTTCGCCAGTCTTGCCGTCGACTGCGCTCTTCGTGCCAACCATTAGAACTCGTCTTCAGATTTCAACACTAAATACATTTTTTTATATCAAGTAATAACTCTAAACAAAAGCTAAACTTGAATTTTTGATATGAGAAATGCAAGTTTAAAATTTTTGCCGAATTTAATTACTATGTTCTGTGCAATGCTCCAGTGTAATCAATGATCATGCTTATGTTAATTCGAGTTAAAGTTTTATTTTTAGATCTTTATTTAAATTCGAATCAATAATGAAAAAAGTAATCAATTATCGGCAGATTTTTCTTTTTTAATTACACTGCAACATTTATCAATATGTAAATTTGATTAGAAATTAAAACAAATCATTTAAAACACAGCTATAATTAAGTTTGAAATTGTGTCTGGTTAATTTCTATTCGTTAATTAGATTTTCAATATAAAATTTTCAGAATAAAGAATTTCTGTTTTAAACTAATGCCTAATTTTTAAATATTAGATAGATTTAACTCTAAATTATAGTTTTTTTCTATTCCATATTAAAACATGTTACAAACGTAATTTTTTAAATTGCATAATTGAATTTGAAATATCAAATGGCATTTAATTATCACAAAAAACACTCTCAACTGTTGGGCAGAAGCGCTTAACACAACTTAAATTCAATTCATATTCAGCCTAAAATTTTCAATAGAAAGTAAATGCGTTTTTAATTCAAATTTAAACATGTTATTAATTTACAAGTCATTTATCACGTTGAAAATAATGGAGCCATTCATTTAGTGCCTTTTAAATGGCATTAATACTCGAATCGAGTTTGAGAGCAAAACTGCTTATAATCCCAATCGGAGAGAGAGTGCATAGAAAGAGCGAAAACGCCGTTTCGGTTAATGACATCAATTTTTAACATAATTTTATACTTAATTACCTATTTTTCGATTGTGTTTCTAATTATAATTTTTATTGTGTTTCTGCCGAACATTACACTCACTCTCAATGCACGGGCACTACACCACTAATCGATGCCTTTTTCGAAGCCGTTCTCCTTTCCAGTCCTCAGTCGGGCTCTGGCGGCAGCAGTAGTTTCGACGCACCGGTAGAGCGCATGTCTCGTCGAATACAAACACAGTTTCGTCGATCAAATAGTGATCGCATGAGTCGAGCGCACAAACCATCTCTGCTTCGGCTATCGGTTTCCTCAGCTCTCGGTTCGAGTGCTCTCTCGCATTGTCTGCACACTTCCGACTCCGTTCGGCTATAAAAGACACAAATATTTATCATCTCTTCGTTCGGCCAATAATCGGGCGATTAATCAACAAACGTGTGAAACATATTGCGCTAAACACTGCATCAATTCAACGCTAAACTATTGGACGAAAACTTTTCTCTATTGCGTTTAGAAGTGTTAAAAGTTTTGTAACCATAATATTGATAATAAAAACGCGAAAAACTGAATGTCTATCAGCTATCGGATCGGCGTTTAGTGCCTGTGTTTTGGGACAAATAAAAACTGAAAATAATTGTCTGTTTTTCGCTGTTCGCGAGTCATCGCTGCGACAAAAGGTGAGTCTTTTTCGTGTTTAACATATACTGTATAATACGATACGAGAAATGGAAATGCATTTGCATTTCGAGCCCAATGTTTGCGATAATACCATTTCGACGCAATGCCTGCGCCCATACATGTCATTAGTCGATCGTTTAGGGGTTACTCCGGACAACACCGAACTCTCGTCTCCCCAACACTCGCATTGACCGCCAATTCTGTTATCTTAACTGTTTTTCGATGTGTGTTCTACTCCGGGATTACTCACCATTACGGCTATTGAGTCATAGCCTCCCTGTGCTCTCCCCGTGCTATCTACGCGTGTGTCTGTGCGTATGTCTGTGCACTGTATATGTGTGTATCTCAGGTGCAGTTGTGGTTTTGGTCTGATATATACACTTCTGTTTCTATGGATCAGATACGGCGACCGAACTCTAGTAGCTATTATACAGCTGAGCGTCTCGTATATGAGCGCAGAGTATACACAGAACACACATTCGCGTCGATATAATACCGTTATTTCGAGCCTTAAGTGCGAGCACTGGCTCTTCTCCTTCTTCTGCTTCTATTGCACAAACATCTCGTTTTGCACTTACAGTGCATACGACATACGGCGTTCATTAAATTAAATGTGCAATGCACTTTTCATTCATTCAATTTAGACGCGAATTTGATTCTGTTTTCAATTTTGAGAAAAAGGAAACATTTCTTTCGCGAGAAATACATTTCACAAATTATTTTCTCCTTAACATCACTTTAGGCAGAATTAAATTTTAGCATTTAGTTCGCCTCAGAATGTGTTACAAGAATTTTATCGCATTTTTAAAATTAATTTTTTTCTAATTAATTAAAAACAAAGTAAAACAAAAACTTCTTTTTCGGTTCAAGCGATCGATCGCTTCGACGCCTGGTTTTCATTAACCAATAAATTATTAGCAAATAAATGCTTTCGCTTTCTATCTGTAGTGTACAGACGCTTTTTCGGCACAACGAGAGGAGAAGAGAAATTGTTTCTTAATATTGCGAAGTAATGGATATTAAGTAATAAATAATTCCATAGAAAGTGATTATGTGATTGTCGGGCGCAGTGATGAGCTCCTGAACCGAATGCATTAGCGCAGCGCCTCATCGCTGCCTCGTCTCCGCATTAGTCGACAAGAGAAGCGATTTTTTGAATAATTGATTTCTTGACCGCAAGAGTCGATAGAATCAGCGAATGTTGACATTGAGAGTCCGGAGCGCACGGCTCACGGCTCGCACTCGGGTTTGTTGTTTGGCGTCGATTCGTCACACAGTTATCGGCAATCGCTGCTGCGATTCGGATACTCTTGGGTCAGCACTAAATGCAATGTCTGTTTCGGATCGATTCGTCATAATAGCCCTAATAGAGTCGAAGCCAATATTCTATCTGTATATTAACGACACTAGTCGTCAATGCCGGAGCAAATATGCTGTGCACTGTATATACCGAATGATTGTTTAGACGGCGCTTTTTCGACGACGTATGCGATATTGCACTTAATTTCTGATCAATCATATCATTGCGTATATCAGTTCATATTATACGTTCATATCATTGCACTATCGATGCATTTATCACTCAATGCGAACTCGGGTTTGACTTCGATTTTCTCTTCAATACTCGCATTAAATCATTTTCACGTCATTTCAGTTCCATATATAGACAGTTAAACACATCAAACAGTTTTCGCGCAAAACGACTAAATGAGTGAAAACTTTATTTTATTTTATTTCTTCGTTTAAAATAAATACTTCACTCCTTTTGTCAACAAATCGCGAAAAGAGTAGTGTATTTTCGAGAGTTTCGGTTGACGTTGGCTGCGAAACAAACGGCAAGCCTTGTGCGCGGGTTCGCTGGCTGTGCGTTCAACTAACTGGGCGCTCGCCATGCCTGAGCCCAAGTACTGTACAGTATTTTTATCATGTTTTGGCTGCTAATCCACTTTCAAAAATCAATTTCGCTGTTGATTTTGCTTCGGGAGGTAAACAGGAAAAGGCGCTCAAACCTCCTCAACCCCAAGCGCACAGTCGGCTTGAACTCCGCGATCGAGAGCCAAAACTGCACAGTTCGTTTTTTTCGGTTTTGGGTAAATAAAAGGGTGAAAACTGTTGGCTTTTCAGTCAAATGTGATTTTCGTGTCATTCCACTCATTCGTCTCATCCGCGCGACTCATATAATGGAAAGACAGATATTTTTTGCGATAATTCAGAATTGATGGCTCAATGCGCTAAACAAGGGCTCAATTCTGCGTTTTATATCCAAGCGATTCCGTACACTATTCCTGAGCTAAACATTTTTGAATTCCGATTTTGTCGCTTAGATTTTAATGGCATTGTAATTGAAAAATAAAATCTTAAACAAAAATCTAAATACTGTGTACTTTTGTACGAAACCTATTTTCTCGTTTATGTATAAAAATTTCGATTCGTTTTTCTCTCCGTTGAGTAACAGATGCTATCCTTCGCTCACATTCTTCGCGATTGTCGACTGATCTCTCGTTTCCTCCGCCGAACGCAAACAGATTAATATCGTTTTCGAAAGTTTTCAATTCAAACAAATAAATTGAATCGATTTAAACAAAAAATATCCGAAAAAATGGGAGAAAAACTTGAGTGCATTTTCTCCAAATGCTTTCTCATTCGTCGAAATCAATACTTGATTTTATTGATGAAATGAGTGAAAAGACTTGAACTCCATTCGGGTGTTTGGATCGCGAAATGCGAATACGAAATATTCGAATGCAAACATTGAATGGCGAAAATTGAGAAATGCAAACATGAAAATATTATTCTTTTGTTATGTGTGTTGTGTGTGTTATATACCATGTTTGGCCACAATATTTCGCATTGAAAATTATTTGCGCCATTCATTGTGTTTCGATGCGTTCTCGCGATTATTCATTTGTTTGTCACTCAAAAAACAGTGGAATATTTGCCTTTAATTTGTATAAGAAATCAAAGTTTTGACGTATATTTGCTCCCAATTTCCATCTTTGCATTTCTCTCGCCGTCTATTGTACTGCTTCTGACAACTAGTCTATCAATTCTCTATTCACTCATACGTTATGCTGTCTTACAGTGGATTCAGATTTGATGTATTCCGAACATTGAATGCATATCTAATTGAATTATATAAATAAGTTAAGTAAATATTTTTATGGAAAATATTTAGAAATAGTTTTTACAATTTATTCGTTTATTTTATTGTCATTTCCTTTACGGGTTGAACCGAAACCATTGTAAGAATAGGGAAGAGACTAAAAATTAGTATTACTTAGAGTTTGGAAACTCAATACAAATTGAATGGTTTGGGTAATAGAAGTCATTGAATCTCGAGTCGAGTCATGGCTTTTGGAGAACATGAGGACATGTTTGGCGCAGAGATAGCGCCCGACAAGCAGTGTCTTCAATGTATTCGGTGTCTTCAGTGTCTTGTTATCCATTTCTTTCGCTTCTTTTGCTGAAATGAGTTTAATATTGTTAATAAGGTTTGGCATTAAATAGAATGCGAGAGAGGAATGGGAGAGAGGATAGGAGAGGAACGGGAGAGAGAAGTCGCTTATTTGATTCGAAAGGAGTCGGGAGTTTGGGTTAAGTTTAGTTTGAGATCAATATCTTCGTCATTGGCTCTTAAGCCACATAACTAAGAGTAAGAGAGAGAAAGAAATCGGCGATTCAGACGTTTCTATTAGTATCGCTGATAACTATTCTTGCTATACATGCTATACATTCTCTACATGTTACACATGCTATACATGTTGTGCCGCATCGTAAGCCTCGGTTGCCATCGGAGCGACTGTCTTAAGAAGATCTCATTTGCGGTGAGAGAGCAGACGGAGAGAACGGGAGAAGAAGAGAGAGTGTGTGTGTTGTGCGGGAGAGCGAGTGGAACGGAGCCGAGCGATCAGTAGGAGAGGAGAGTAGGATAGCCGTAATGAAATTATCCCCTAAGGTGTTCTGGCGCTCAATTAAGGATATGTGCTCTACATCTCTACGATTCGTTGCATTTTCTTCTCTCTCCGCTCGCTATTGAACTGCACTTCCATTTGATTGTACGCTTCGCTCCGTCGCTACGATATGTTTGTCTACTGTCTCTGTGTGTGACTGCACTGACACGAGATTTCTTATTAATGGCATTTAATGGTTTAATTCATTAGGAAATCTACTTTTTTGTTGTTCAGAACAACTCTTCGGTTTTTTATAGAGTAGTCGAAAGTTTGCAATCGAGCTAATGATCTAATGATCGACTAATGTGTCCATTAAAGCCATTATTGAAGCGTTTGCCGCATCTGTTGGACATATGTGTTGACATGAATTCTGATTGTAAGCATTGAATCAGTTTTGTGTGTTCTCTCGCTCGCTCTCCAGCCCTCACTTGACTCGCGCACCGGCCGTAAGACTTGGTAAGTGAGCGCAAAGCCCATCGATATTAAGTGTTTGGACTTAAGACGATGTTTGGGCAGTATTTGACATCACTCTCGCTGTTTGGCATTCGCTTCGGATCGCATTACCCGACCGCTCGACTCATGCAATACAACGAACACAACGAACACAACGGCTAATAGTGATGAACAACGAACTCAACGCCAAGTGTGAGAGGCTTTGCGCGAAGACCTTAAGAATTTGTTTGACTCCAAGTCTTCAGATTTAATTTCATTAGATTTGCTCTTCGCTCAACTCTACCGATGAGGACCAACACTCAGACCAGTCAGTGCTCTCATTCTCTGCCATTCCTCTCATTTGTGAGCCAAAGCACTCGTCAAACAGACTTTGCACTCATATTAGACTAACTAAAGTCGACATTCAATAGATATATCTTGACTTTACTTTCACTTTATGTACTGTAAAAAAGGTTAAGTTCTTACCCGGGCTTAGAGCACACACTCACTAACCTCTCACCAGCTGCTAGCCTTGACCCGGGGGTTCATTTTTATCTATGTTTGATGGATATGTTTGTACATGTTTACTTTTGCAAATATTAATTAATTTAAAAAATCGAAATTTGTTTTCCTACTTATGTTTACGTTCGGCGAAAATAATATATCAATATTAGAGTCAACGCCGCGCTATGTGTTTGCGCCCGAATTGCCAGCAATTGGTCTGAATTTCATATCGTATTTATTCAAAGCATTTATAATGCATTACATATGCAATGTCTGAGAGATTACGAGATTAACCGAACAAATCCCGGCGATAAATCACTGGTGCCGTTGAGCTGCTGGCGCTGGTGGCTGCCGCTCGTGCTGGCGCTCTCCGTGGAAATTATTACATATTATTTCCATTCCTCGTTCTCTCAATTGCGGAATTGCACAGGGTAAAGTGCTAAAACCGATTTTAATAGAATTTTCAATGACTATGGATTAGAATTACATTCGCCGTAAAAATAATGTAAGCATTAAATGAAATACAAACTAAAACTAAAATATTAAAAGCAATTTGAATAATAAAACGCGAAACACAAACATTCTGTTTATGATTACTGTGTAATAATAATTTCTACTGATTACATTTTTCGAATCGAGTTACGGCTTTTTTAGTTAGGTGTTATTTATGCGCATTAAATTAGCTTGTGCAAATGTGCGTTTTCCAATTTAGCTAACTCCTACGCGGCGAGATTACAATGTAGTTTTAATTGAATCAATAATTCAATCGTTGATTATTAGTTTTTTTGGTTTTTGTGTTTTGTTTTGTGTGTTTGGCCCTTCAACTGTGTTCTTAGTAATTTTGATCTTGTTGGTTTTGTTTTTGCGCTAAATTAGAGAACAAGCCTATTGTGTTGAATGCGAACCATATGTAAGCGCTCACTCACTCCCCTCGCGATCTTCTTAAAGGTACTGTATATCGCCTCGTATTCGGCCTAAACTTATTAGTAGAGCACCGGCACTACAATAGCAAATCTCATTTGCGGGTAAGGGCTCTCGTGTTTCTAATACAATACTGTCGAACATCTATCAAACAGCGAAGGGCTGGCAGAGGAAAAAAGTTGGCACAAGAGGAGAGACCTTACGATTTATTCGTTAGGAATTCTCTCGCATAGCCGCCGGCGCTCTCTCTCTCTCTTCACATTCTATTTATATCTGTAAATAAAATTTTATTCGCAATTAAGTGCCAAATGGACTGTTATATCAATAAAACAATCTTAATATCAGTATTAGATTCTCTAATAAACTATTCAATCAAAATATTTTAATAACATTTCACTTTCGATGACAAATATTTTAGATAATTGAGAATTTATTAATATTTCATTTTATTTATTTATTTTGTTATTGAAAATTTGTTTTTTTATTGCGAATAATTCTAAAGTAATATTTTTTGTCTAAAAACTTACGAAATTATTATTATGTAATATAAATACTAAGAATATAATATATATTAAATAATACACAGTAATAATTCCATAAATCTTACAAGAAATTATTATTAGCTTAAAATTATCTGCATTAAATAGAAAATTTTTTTTTAAAATAAAGTCAAATATTACTGTATATTACTTTAATGTACATTATACAGTGTATATTGTCATAAAAATCTCGTCTATAGAGAGAATGTTGAGGTCAAAGACCATCTGCGAAATCAGATCCATTAGGTCTGATGTCCAGCGAAATAATAGCCAATTATTGCAAAGGCGTTAGACATGGCGTTCGAGTACGAGATGTTTGGGCAGAAAAAAACGGCAATTCCTGACTGAAAAAAATCGTCTCATTTATAATGAAGTTAAGGATTCCGTACACAACAGAAAAAATTACCTCTTGTTGTGAACCGACTCCTTAACGAACTAATTACGGGTTTCGCTATGATTTTGATGGCAAGCGATGTTTGTTTGGCGAAAAAACAAACTAGCTAAAAACTCGCCGTACGCTTTCCACTCCATATTTGTCAATTAGTTTTGAGTACATTTTCCTAAAAAACGTACAGTATAATTTAGCCGATGTGAGAGAACTCCCTATCCGTTTTTGTTTGCCAAGTATGGCTTAAGAACAGCAAATTAATTAATATCTTGTGTTAAAAATTTAATTATATATTAAAGAGTGAATAATAAATGCATTTACGTCTGATTTATGATGTTTTTTATGCGTCTTTCTATACGTATATACATTGGATAAACACCAATAAGTCATTCGGCTGTTTAGGAGCGTAAGCAACACAACACTTGTGCCTCGATTTGTGTGAATATTTTTCGTATTAATAATCATTTACTCGTGAATTGAATCGCGGAGTACATCGTCTCTCGAACCGAGTATTACATCAAAAATGAAGATTAATTTTCGACCCAACTCTGCCGCGACTTTAAGATATATTCAAATCGACTTTTTTGTATAAAATTAATAATTAATACGATTTAACACTAAATAAGTTTTGAAAGATTATAGCCTGATTAGATTTAAACTGCAATTAATTATCGTATTAACTAGAGTTTAATCATGTATCAGAAAATAAAATGTTTGACATTTTCTTAATTTTGTTGCGAATATTGAAGTTCAGTCACTCTTTCCAGTCGTCGGTTCACTCTTTTATTTTTGTCGACTTTTTTGCCAAAAAAAATAAGAGTAATGTTAATAACGTATTACGAGTTCACATCACAAGAGACATAATTTCATTCATTGATTAGGAGTTTAATTACAACTATTTTTCCTACAATTAGTATAAAAAACGCATTTTATCATAAAATGAGACAAAAAATAAATTATTTTTGCTATTTATAAACTAAATTTATTTTTAATTACAAACCATTAATATCCGTAATATTGCGGAAAAGGGCAAAAAGTTTTAATTGGAAACTACTGGCGCCCAGAAGTGTGAAGTTATTATGCAATGGTTCGAATCGAGTGGGAAATTACGCGTATATTTCGGGTATTTTGGGTATAGTTTTGAAACATAAGCGGCGAAAACGGTTTTTGAGAATTTTTAATCAAAAAACGAGTGATGGGAGCGAACGGAGCATATGATCCATCGCTCGTCGACTGCAATATTGGTGTTTAATTGCCTGTTGCGCTGAGAATATGTGCCGATCCCTAAACCCATGTCATCCGCCGCTACATCCCATTCCCGCTTCCCATTCCCTCTTCCCTCCCGATCCTCCTGTTGCTAAGAAGCGGAGGATTACGCTAACCCCGGAATCCGGACTACCGTTAGTCGCGTCGTGCCGTACGTCTCCATTCGACGCCCATATTATACATGAATGGCTCGAAATAATAGCCGAAGTCTTTTCGAGGATCGGGAGGAGAGGAGACATTAGAGTCTATTATGGAGAGCACGTGCTCTTCAAACAGCGATTCGCGAAATACTACAATCAGTTCAATACGTTGTCGTCGTTTCAATAGCGAAGCGCTCGACTCGACAGCGAACTGCACCGACAGAACGCAAGTACACAAAAAGCGGTCGTTTGCGTCGTTTTCAATGATGATTAGACTCGTGTATGGATTCTCCCGACGACTACTCCAGTCGTAACTCCAAACTCCAAACTCCGACTCAATCTACATATAATTGTATTCGTTAGGAGGTATTGAAAAACTGTTTGACAAATCTGAATAACATTTTCGAGTTTTTATGCGTTTTTTTCTACGTAGAGATTCTCTCCATAAGTAAACCAATTTTTCATTATAAAAAACTAACTTGCTAGACTTGGTAAAAAATGTAGTCCAGTCTATTAGATTGATCATGACAAAGGTTAGCCGACTCTCCGCTGTGTGCGTCGAGACTTCATTGAATAAAGTTTTGAAATATTATTATTCTTTGATATACTGTTCAAAATGACTTGAATGCAAGTCTGGATTTGATTTTGTATAGTATAGTCTATTTTTAAAACTCCATTCAATTCGCGTAATTGATTAGAGAATTCAATTGAACTAATTTCGAAATGAAATTTTATCTTCACAAAAACAAATTACACATTTGATAATTATACGGTATATTTCGAATTGGAAGAGTAATATTTAAATTTGATTAGCTCGCTTATTAAATAAATGATTTATACATGGCACACATATCAGTAATAATGAAATTTTCATATCATATCTCTGTTTGTATGTCAATTCGATTGAACAGAAATACACTTATATTCTCAAACAGTGTTTAGGAGTTTGGGTTATCATTGAAACGACTCGAAACACACCTTCTCTACGCACTAAAGCAATCGCTACCCTATTGTGAGAATACAAATACGACTTTTGGTTGAGATTAGCGTTTGATTTCTGCAAATAAGATATGAGAAAAAGTCTCGCAATTGATATGCCTTTCAATCAGCGATTTTCTGCTCACTTATTGTTAACCGAATACTATTCGTTCGCTTTTTTGATCCAATAATTACTGTATCCATAGTTCGATTCAAATGACAGCGTTCTCTGTTCGGTGGGGCCGGGAGTACATATTTCCTGCCAATAAAATAAATACATAAAAGCCCAGGCAGTTTAGATAGTGCACAAGGAGTTCGCACTGAGCGCTCCCGAAGATAGCTGTAGTCGTGGTTCTGAGAGTCCGCTCTCACTCTCTCCGCGCCGTTCCGTACGAATCGAATTACAGCTAATATTCAAATTACTCGAAACACAGATCCGAACACTGGGTTCTGTAATTCGATAATTTGTAATAATATTAAAGTTCGATGAATCACATCCCTGTGCCCGAGTGCGAGTGCAGTGCGCACACGGAGATGAATAGCAGACGTATCGAGAACTAAGCAGAACTAATGCGAATCAGATTTTCCACTCTCGGCCCCACATCGACGCTAATGTATTTAAATTACAACAAAAACTTTAAAGTCCACTACTACTGGCGCACTACTACTGGCGCACTACTACTGGCGCGCGGGCACTGGCACTCACTCAGGCACTCCGTATCATAATCTCGTAGTTCCTGTCTCTCTGTCTCTCTTACGCGTTGTCGACGTTTTTACAAAATCGATAATTATTTGCGAAACTAATTACTGGCTTTCAGACTATCACAACACACTTCGCACTACAGTTTACTTTTTGAATATTTAATGAATATTTAGTTGAATTGAAATTTTAAAAATGAATTTTCCGACAAATTTCGGAATATATTTGTTAGAAAATAAGCCGAACTGTTGGCGAAAAGTTGTTGTGTTCTCCGAACGCATGAACCGAATGCCGTAATTATAAAAATTACTTTTCAACCCATCCATCAAATGTCTGTTGTTTTTTCGCAACAATTATAGACATTAGTGTCACTTTCATTACTATCAAAAAGTGGTTTATTCTCGCGAATAAAGGAAGAGGGTGAAACCGAGCAGACAGGCGCATATGGGCATGCTTAATATTATTCAAATTAAAATTATAAGTTACTGTCTATAAAAATATGAATAAAATTGTTATTAAAAACATAAAATTTAATTTGAAAATTACATAAAACTTATAATTAGTAAAAAGCTAGAAATTAGGTAATTTGATTGGGGTAATATCGTAAGATGATGGTAATTGCTGATGGCAGCTTTTTAGCCTGGCATATTTAAATAAATCGACCAGCTGTATCCGTAGGTGAGAAAAGGCTGAATAATTAGCTTTTTTGCGAAAGAAAATAATAGAATATTGAATCGAAAAACGCATTTAAATCTAACAAAACATTAAATAAAATTTAAATACACTTTCAATTCCTACTGTTTGAGACGAATAATACGGTTTTATACAGTATAAAAAGTAGAAAAAGCGCTGCCGAGTCAGTAGAGCGCGTCTCCTCTCGCTTTCAAAAAAGGTATATACTTTCGACTCCTCGGCTATTATACAACGACTGAGTCGTACAACACTGTCAGCTAAACGTATTTTTTACTCATTTCGACTACAATTGAGATCATAAGTCACTTCTAATAACAATAATAAAAAATATTCTAAAAAATTTGGAGAATATATTCAAAACGCATATAAACTGCAAGACAAGAGAGAGAATTGAATGTTTCGAAGAGTCGTTTCAATTGTAAGGTTTGTTCGAAAAGGAGTTGAGATAATAGAAAAAGAAGATATACTGTATAGACATTAGGGGCACATGTAGTCGGGGTTGGGATCTCGACGATGGCTCGTATCGAAGCATTTCGATTCTGACGCGAGAATGCGTTCAAACACATAGTATGTATGTTATGATGATTGCGACACACGCCATAAACGCTACCATGCTCATTTTAGTGCCTACAAGCCTCATTCCGAACCAAGTGTGATACGCAAACCCATCTAGGCGCTGAGTCGACTGTGCGCCGAACGTGGCTCGGCAAAGCTCTCTCCTGGGCCTCATCCCGAGTGCCATCGCCGACAACAACTCACTAACGGCTAATAACTGATTGGCGACTGAATTCATCCGAATTCTCACACTATTGCCAAATATATTGACGAATACAGAGGTCGGATGGGAGAGCAGCTGTGCCTCCGACTGCGCTCGGGATGCTATTTGCCATACAATCATAAAACATAATTGAAGAGCACCGGCAGGACATGCACTGTGCGGGCGCACACACGCGTGCCGACCCATCCTCTCCCTTACATTAGGACTTCCAATCATTATTTCATTTGTTTGAATCGGAATTCTCAAGCGATTCACTGCAGTTCACAAATAATATGATTTATTGATTATTCAAAAATCTATTACACAGTTATTTAAACCATTCTTTCGGTGCAATATGGGTTTGCTTTAAACTTTGAACTAAATGTGCTATAAGTTCTACATTATAAAAATTGTGCACATGCTAAAATGATGCACACTAAAACTAGAATTAGCGATAAAATTGTTATAAATTATTCTTGTTATAACATTCTGTATTGATTCAAGTGTTTATAAGTTTGGCTAAAGGATTATATAATACATTGTATTTTTCAATTGAACTTTTTATTTTGTACTTTGTAAATGTATACTGTTGATATAAGGACAATGTACGACGAGGTGCTGTGAAGTTAAATATCAAAACATATTAACGCTTTTTACAATAAAAATGAGAAATAATTTTAGAGATTAAACGACATTTGAGTTCAATTAAATCGGCGTTAATATAGCATCAAATGATTGGAAACATTAGTATTTTTGCTGAAGAGCTTACCATTAATCTTTGTAACTTTATCAATCATTTAGTTAATTCATTGCTGGAGCCAATAATATACTCGAGATAAGTTTGTTTTTGGATTTTTTCCTCTCTATAAATTCTGTTACAGTAACATGTTAAGTTAATTGTGTCAATGTAATTGTGTTTCAAAAAAATAAATAATTTTTAATGTTGTACTAAAAGCGCTGAAAATAATAGACAGTATTTTATAAAAATAAATATTTGATGTAATAATAGCCAAGGTTATAAATTAAATCATGATGCATATATATTTTCAAAATAGACATTGCTATTATTTAATCGCGTTTTGTCTCATTCTGTGCGTTAAACACATACTGTCTGTTCCGATAACGTCAGACGGGAATCGAATTAATAATTTTGAATTGAATCCAAAAAACGTGTCTATATTTCATGGAATTAAATCATATTCTCATTCACTAAATGGTATGAATCTATTGTTAAATTAATTCAATTGAATTAAATTTGTAAAAAAATGTATAACTTTAATAGACCCAAGCAGCTTTATAACAATTGTGCAGCGAATAAATCTGTGCACGCTACTGCACCCGACATTTGACTATGATCATTTAAGCGACGAAGATAAGAGCGTAAGACTTTCATTTAATATCGACATTAATTTTCATTAAATACAATGTATAAATTAAATGTAGCAAATATTCATATTTTTGTTTGTCAATTGTCGAAACTATTTTTAATAGACTGATAAAATTTCATAGCAATTGGACGACAAGAGTGCTCTCAATCCCTGTCGAACAGATTGCGTGATATATGAGAGACTACTAGAGCGACCGTCCAAAAGGCACAGGGTTATTTATACCGTCTATTTCACCGACGGTCTTACGCTGTGCGACGCTAATAAAGTTGGTTTTTTCATATTTTTTAAAACATTTTTTGCAGAAATTTAATTTATTTTTTCATGCTTAAATTAAGGTATGTAAGCGCAAAAACGATGTCGGCGTTTGCGAATAAGTGGTTTCTATTTTTAATTTAAAGTATAAATTAAATTTTCGCAATTAATATTCAAAAGCATTTTTTACTGTGTAATAAAATTATGAATAAAACTTGTTTTTAATTATATTTGTAATTTAATATGTTTTTTGCAAACCATTAAACTTTTTCTTGTAATATTTCGGTTCAATAGTTAATAATTTCTAATTTCGAATATATTTTATACTGTATATAAAAAAGGCTTCGCGTGTATAGCCAAACAGTTTGGGGTTTCAATAAATTTAATTCAATTTTCGCTATTATTTGCTGTAAAATAAATGCGAAAAATTAGTTTCTGAAGAGTAAAAAAACGTATTAATACTTTTATATCATGTTTGTGTCGATCGATCAAAAAATTTCTGGTTTTGATATTTTACGTATTTATATTGAAATTCTGTCATTTGAGCCGTATTTTCGCGTCTCTCTCGGCTCGCAATTCAATATACAGTACGAATTTTCGCCGATATTTTCGGTTTCAGCAAAATCTGAGTCCTAGAGAAACGACGAAATGTATGTCCATTTCAAAGGAATTAGTTTTGTTTACTTGACGTCCAATAGGTTTGACATATGTCTAGAAATAGTCATCTCTGGCCTCACATGAAGTTTCTCTTCAAAAAGGCCTACAAAATGATGACAAAGACTGAGAGTGGGAGAGATGGGAGAGAGAGAGAGAGAGAGAGAGAGAGAGAGAGAGAGAGAGAGACCTTTCGAAGAGCTGACTTAATCTCCTATTGAATGGTAAAAGACCTCCAGAATTAGGATTAGACGGCGAAGAGTGTGTCTATTGCTGTTCGTTATTCTTATTAATGATATTTTTTCATATTTTTATTCTTTAGAAATGATATTTTTCTTCCAGCGATTTTCTCTATTCTTATAAAGAATTTTTATTTTATTTTAAGAAACATTAGAAATAAAAATTATTTCAAAACATTTATTTTTATTTCAAAGATATTTTTGAACTAAAAAACTAGTTATGATTTTTATTCTGAAAACATTATTTTCTGAAAAAGAATTTTAAAAAATAGTAATTTCTTTTTGATTTTTATTTGGGAAACGTTTTGCTCATAATATATGTGTTAAACGATTTGAATTCATTTCGATTGCGGACCTGAAACCACACATCGATTAGGAGATAGAAATTCAATAAAAAATAGAGTTTTTGCGGAAAAAGTGTTTTTGAGAATATTAAACTCGAAATGAAATTTTAATGATTCTAATTGAGGTTTAAATAAAAAAAGTAATTTTTTGTGACCACATTCGCAGCAGTTCTCTCTCTCTCTCTCTCTCTCTCTCTCTCTCTCTCTCTCTCTCTCTCTCTCTCTCTCTCTCTCTCCCTTATATGTAAGTAAAAGACTATATATTTTGTGTGAATTCGACACTTTTGCTACGACCGGAAAAATTATCTCAAATATAATGGTTTCGATATTAATATCTGGGATAAGAGGCGAACGAAATAAACGTAATCTAAAAAATACTTCTCTTATCCCGAAAACAATTTTATCGACGAAACGATGTAATGATTGAAAATTTTCTCCTAAACGGCCAATCGTTTAAGCAGTTAATAGAAGAACTTAATACCTGATGATTAGTATCGGTGCAGAAAAAACTAAGTATCACTTTTACTGCCCTATGGTGTCGATGGTTGCGCCAGACGTTCAATTGGTTCGACAGTCTTCGAGACACTGCGTACAGACCACCCAATTCGAGAGCGACGGCAGAAAAAAGTGGATCTCAACTGACATTTATTAGGGGCTCTAAACCCGAATTAATTAATTGTTTTTCCACTCGAGTTCTGCCAGTTATTCAACTCCAAGCGCTCACTCTATGCACTCTATATATTATAAATATATTAATTCCTAACGTCTCCTAAAATATTGTATATATTATCAAATAAACTCATATAAAGTGTAGGATTCGATTCAATTTGTCAAAGTCTATGAGAATTAAGAATTTTTTGCCGTTTTCTTAGTTTTTTCTCTGCTTTTGCTTTTGAATGAATGAATAAATTTTTGCCAAATATTTGTATCTCACAGAAGGAAACGCTAAGAATAAGATAAAAAGTTTTTTTTTGCGAAAACAAATTCTACGCTTATTTAAGTGAACGTATGTTTTATTAACTGTCATTTCCGATTAAACTTTGGCCATCATTTCAAACTACACTGCATGATTAATGATATTTAGAGTGAAAAAAATTAAAACGAAATAAAAATGCTTTGTCTTTCGATGTGGGAGAGAATACTCGTTTTTGGATTAACGCTTTTGTTCGCGAGTGTAAACCTACAAAAATATACTGTGTACTCTATATGTTGGTTAAACGGAACCGTAATTTTCGAGCCAATGATGTGTTTGTTTAACATATCGTATTGTCCTTTCATTACGATTACGATTGGCTATGAAAACGCTTTTTTGGTGTGTTTTGCGTGAAATTAGTTTTTTCGAAAGTCATGCCAATTAACCAGTTGTTTAACTAACCTTTTTTATACTGTATATTATAATTCTCAATCACCAAGCGGTTATTTAGTTAGTCGAGCGAAACACATATTTTATTTTGAATTTTTTTCGCTCAAATACCGTAAATTATATGCAGTATAGCCAACAAATATAAAATTTTTGAAAAAGCATTTTATTTGCAGTTATATAAAAAATATTCGAATTCTCTAAAGAATTTTTTGCAACAATTTTTTAATCAAATATTTCCTGTGATATACAGTGCAGTAGAGTATATACTGTGTATAAAAGTAAAATATTTGATAATTTTCGAGAAATGCTTTTTCCATTTAAAAAGCATAATAATTAGACGCGAATCGAATGAGACGTATTCGTTGATAGACGAGAGAGCGTACATATTTATCATGTTAATTTAGGTAAAAAAAATTGGAGAAATGCACTGAGAAATGCCATTTCGATAATGGCTGAACATTACGAGCAGAATAAACGAGTGGAGATGCCTGTTCTCAGTGCCAGTGCTCGGGTTCGGAGATTCTACCATGCTCATTCGGCGTATATGAGTCATTGGCGTGCATTCGTCTTATTTATATTCAAAATAGACTCGAAATTATAGCCTAACTGTACAGTACGTATGGATTCGCATATTTCTCGCTCGTTATGCAAACATAAAAATGTATTTGTTTTCAGTATTCGCCGAATCGTTTGAATTAGAAATTAAATAAATATCTCATTTAATGTCTCCTTTTGAAGAGTAATCTCTAATCGATTCAAAACCATACACTTGAATACGATATCAAAGTTTACGACTCGACTCATCTCGTATTGCATTTGAGAACTGTTTTTATGATTAGTCGTAATACGAATATTACGATCGCGAGTCTCAGCGCATAGTTCGGGTGCTTTCGGCCGATCAGTCAATGCGCTGTCGAATAATTGCTTGCATTCGGCCAATCATTAGCGATGGTGTGGTATTGGACGGGCATTAGTTGGCGAGTGAGTGGGAGAGTACTGGTGCGGAGTGGCAGTGAATGAAAAATGGTGATGTGCGAGCCCTCGGTGCCATCATATGGCAAACATCGGAGACGTTGTACACAAACATGCACTCAAATAGTGAAATGCGCTTTAATCTCGTCTCGAATTTCGGTAATGTATTGATTGCACCGAACAGTAAAACTCTGCGATAAAAGGTTACGTATGAGAACGTACAGCACCAGTAGTACACACTAGTAGTTCTCTCACTCACTCACACAGGCTTACATAGATAGCTCACCAGCGCATACATACATCGCTGCTCACTCTACTGGTGCTGTAATTTTCGATAGACCGGCGAAATGTTCGCTGCATTATATGATTCTCTCTATTCCTGCAAAACGTATACACATTATGTAGAGTACAGTCACTGTGCAGTACATCGCATGCAATGCCACCAAAAATTGCAATTTTAATACAGTGAAGAGCGGATCAAATACATCTGTGATGTTATTGTACAACAGTATTACTATCTCTTTCATTCGCCGCCTCCCCTCCGCTCACTGTCCCCACCATTTAGTCCCCACTTGTTATGCAGTATTTTCTGCTATTAGTTCTTTTCGATCTCGTTATACAGTTTGCGCTTAAAGTTTATGCAGTTTTATATCATTCAATAATTTTTTATTTAAAGCTTAAATAATGCAAATTAGAGCATATAAATTGTTTAATTTATAAATCTATCTGGTTAATTCCGCTTTAGCAATCCAGTAGCGCTTAGTGCTCGGGTAGTGCGTGAGGGCAACGTAGTCGGACTCTAGAGATCATAACATCTTTACTTAATAGGAAAGAAATATTTTTTATTTAATAAAAACCCAATACATGAGAGTATGTGTGAGTGAAAACGGTTTTAATATTTAAGTATTTCGATCGCAAACCTAAGCGTCGGCTAAAAGCCAAACCCATTACAGAAATTGAGGAATTGCTTACTTTTCTTACCGAACGGTTTGCATCGATGCACTTATATGGCTATCCGGCGCTCTATTACACAGTATATACACATAATTGCATTCTTTAACCCAAAGACGAATCGCGCGAAAGAAGAGCAGATTTTTTGCGCCGAACAGTGTTGGAGTCGAAGAATATGTATTAATTTAGTCGCCGGCAGCCATAAACCCGAAAAAGTTTTCTTTATATAATCAAAACCATTGCTGACATTAACTTTTTTGCTCATCTGCTCGTTTTGTAGCATGTATAAATGCGATCGTCAAATGTGTCAAAAATTTTGCGAAGAGAAAAAATGTCATTTATGTTAAGTTGCCTTCAAATCTCGCCTCTGCTTAGCGTTTGCGAGCAATTTATTCTTAAAAGTTAAACAGTTTATCTTTTGAAATATTTAAACCTAATAAAATATTTTTGCTTTGGATTCGATATTTGTCTAAATATTTTCATTCGATTTTTGCGAAAAACATATTTTCGGTCTGAAAACTGCAGCGTTGGGTGAAAAACAACGAATAGTTTGTGTATAAGAATTGATTTGATTTGAAATATTTATCCGACGCGAGAGCGCCGGCAGTGTATCGGCTAAACAGAAATAAAAGAGAGAATTAGTGCCGTTCTATGCATTGTCTGGAGTGGCACAGCTGTGCAATATATGGGCGAATACTCTGTTTTAATTTACTTTATGTCGACAACAAAATTCGAGAAAAAACTCGTGTTTAGCCATAGCTTCTAAATATTCATAACATAATTCAGACTTTTATGTTACTGTTGAGACAGATCTTCACTCTCGCGCTCGCACTCTCTCCGGCGCTCTCTCCGGCGCTCGCACTCGAAGGCCTCCCAAAACATCATTTGCCTCAACAGTAGAGCAGCAAAAAATGTACGCAATATATGCCACCCCTTCGCCGGTCTCGCGAGTACAGAGCACTACTACTACTACTTGGGTGAACTAATTTCGACACTATAGCCATTTAGAGACCCGGGCACTACTCACCGGTGCTCCGTTCCCACTGCACGGTACGGCACAGTCAGTACATAAATATATCGAACATATTGTTGGTTTGCATTTGACTGACTCTCTCCTCCAGTCCCTCTCCAGTCTGGCTCTGCAGTCATGACACGGCTCTACACACTTGAAAAATCGTCGTTCACTCGGCGTATGAATGCACTCGAAATTTATTAGTTCGCAAATTCTTTGCAGATTTTCGCCCGTTTTTCAACGTTAATGATACAAATGATACAATTGTCTGAAATTATTCTGCGCTATAATTCTCGATAATTATCACTTTGTCATTGGCTCTCATCTGTTTTGGACGGCTTTTGCGGAATTTTTTCCCCAAATTACACCAATTCTCAGGCGATAGCGACTAAACATTTTTTGCTTTTATTTTGTTTTTATTTTGTTTTTCGGGAGTATTTATTATGCAGTGTAGTTTTAATTTGCTTTTAGAACCGATGCAGGAATAGCGGGAATAGCAGGCGATGTATGCGCGCTATGACATGATTTGCATGAATGAGCGCATCCATCCATTAGGACAAACAATTCCGAGTGAGTAGAATGTGAGGTCATATAGAGAAAAAGTGTTAATATTTAATAAGATCGCAGGGCTGGGAGGGTTGGGAGTTCACTCGAATACTGGTGCTGGCGCTCGAGGAATAAAAAGCGAAATGGATAATCATAAATAATCATAAAAATAATAATAAATAATATTAATAATATTAAAACTAAATATCAAATACTGTCTCGAAAACAGAGAGACAGCGAATGAGCGCACGATATGTCAGAAGAATTGCAGAGATATTCGCGAAAAATAAATATAAATTTTAGTGAAGTCGTCAGTCGTTGATCTCTCACTGAAAAATTCAATGTTAAGGCATGGAGAGAGAGAGAGAGAGAGAGAGAGAGAGAGAG
>JAQIXC010000386.1:0-28794 GCA_034697605.1 Metabelba pulverosa | reverse complement strand
GGGTGGGTGGGTGGGATCGGCGATGAATATATATATACCTTTTCTTTGCTTGCAGCCATCAAAGCTATTAAAAAATACTTTTGTTCTAATAATTGACAAATTAAAGCACAAAAACTGCAATTTAGTGTATTGTTTATTGTTTTCAATTACTACTGTGTAAGTTAGGACATGTTATACTGTATGCAAACTGCGCGACGTCGGCACGGGTGAGAAAAAATCATCCAGCGCTAATTTTGGTTATACAATACTATAATTAGACATTATGTACGGCCTTAAGCCCACTACCAATTAGGACGAAACTCTTTTTATATTTAGAAAATATTTATTAAACTTTTTTTTACTGTAATTTTTAATTCAAGGACTTAATAGAAAGAGAAAAAGAAACTGTGTAAATGAAAAGACGCGAAATTGCTTACGAATTGTCGCACAGTTTGACTTCTGCCGGTAATCACTCTATTGTTCCGCAAAAACGTCAGAAACACACCTATTGTTTAGACAAAATTAATTAAATTAATATTTATGCATGTTAAATTAGTCATGAAATTTAGGCATTGTAACTTTTCTTTTGACTATTTAGAAATAGATTTGTTTAAACTCTTTTTAAGTGATTAAACTCTTTTTGTGATGAACATATTTTAGATTAGATATTATTCTGGAGTATTATTTTTGAGTACAATTTATACAGATTGTTTTACGTTTTGTCTAACTTATATACAGATAGAATTAAGTTCAAGAGCAGTGTTATTAATAATCAACACTTTTAATGTACAGTAATTTTTTTACTTGACATCGTTTCTAGACATAAGAGGATTAGTTTTTATTTCAATTATTAAACACATATTTCATTAGCGATTATACAATATCGACGAACTAGTTAAATGAGTAAACAAATTAGCAAGCTCATTAACTTGCTTACTATTCGCTCATATAAATAATTAGAAATGTGTATTTGAAACTCGTTTTTTTTCTTGCTACAATAATTAACAAAGCATTGAACTGCGACAAATTTCCATAACAAATTATGTATAATTAATTGATTTTTGCATGAAATAGACAGTGTAACTAGTATAAAATTATTTATAATATACAATATTTATATTTTTATTTACATTATTAAAATCTAAATTTACTAATTATCCATTTTGAAATTATTGTGGAACAATTAATTATACATTTTAGACTGTTTATTTTTGAATTTAAATTAATAATATACCAAATTTTCGATGACTTTATATATAGAAACAAACGAAATTAATTACATGCTTAAATGATGTGCTAAGTGAACAAGAGTACGCTAAGAAACTGCTTTAAGATTATTGTTTTTTAACATAGTATTTATATATGATAATAGATCTATTATTTATACAGTATATTTTGAAATATTTTAATATATAACGAGATCTTAATTAACAAAGAAAAGGGTTGATGTCTTTGTCTTAAGTCAAACATGTGTAATTTTACAAATACAGAGAAGAGAAATTTGTTGTTTGACAATTTAATTGTTTTGCAAATTTTGAAACCCCTATCAATCCGATGAGTACTAACTCTAAAAATTGCGATATAATCGTTATGAAAGTCATTATATCATGTTGGAATTTTTAATTTGATCAAATCTCCAATCTCATCAAAAAAAAGTATATAATCTAGCAATTATTGCTGATTATAAACTCATATTTATCTTGTTAAAATAATCTATATCATTTTAAGTCTATTTTAAGTAATTTAAAATTTAAGATATACAAAAGAGTTAGATAATAATTTCATTAGTAAAATGCACAAATAACATAGTTGGAAAATAATTTTTAATATATTTAATTAGAGCTGACATGTAAAAGTAGAGTTAATTTTAAAAATAATCCTAACAAGATTAAAATTTCGTCTCTCCAGTCGAGCCAAAGCCTAATAAATAGCGAAGACTTTAGTCCGTCTGTGACCGCGAAATGCGAACGCGGAGTGATGTACATAAATGTGGTGACACTACAGCCCTTTCACGGCGTAGTGCACACGCGTGACCACCGCCGACACCCGTGTCTGGTGAGCGGAAACGGCGGCTTCAATACTACCCTCAAAGTGAGCCTTTTGGCCGATGAGAACGACGAGATCTACTGCGGAGTTCAGAAATATAAGGTTTGACTCGAATTCGCGTTAATTCGTTGATTAGAATCGAAATGAAAGCAAATTATGGTTTGATTTCAATTACGACTAATAGGGCGAGAGATCCGTATCACTGGCTGTCAGAGCGCACAAGTCGTTGGAGTTGTCGGACGACAAGTTCTATTTCATGACTTGCGAACAATCTGGCTATAAGAATGTCAGGTATGGCATGATACAATTTCTCATTTTATTTCTTGTTTATAATTATTAAGGAAATAAATACTTTTTTAATAGGTACTACTAATTACTAATTATTTTTTACGTTGAAAATTATACTTAAGTTATACTATATTTAATGAAAATATGTATTATATTTTAAATTATAATTTAGTTATTTAATTAAGAATTTTATATTATAGTTGGACTATGCTTATAAAAATAGATTATTATTGAAAATTTATTATTAACAAAACAAAATTATGATTTTATTGTAAAATATACTGATATAAATATAAAATTGTTCCAAAATAAATTTAAAATAAACAAATAGTAAAACAATATTTTATATTTTAACCCGGGTATATCTGCATGGTCTTAACTTAAATAGTTTTAATATTAAATCTATGCTAAAATATGACGCGCTAAAATATATTTAATAAATTGTGCAGCAATTTAAACAGAAATAAAATTAATTTAGTAATGCATAATACATACAAATAATAAATGATAATATAAAATATAAAAATGATTTGTTCCTAAAATATATGAAAATATCTGTTTAAAAACATGGCAGAGGCGGCACATATCGGGTAACTCTACGACTGGTGGATATGAATGGCCAGAGAGTGACGCGTGCGGTGCACGGAAACGAATACGTGTTGAGAGCGGAGTTGACGCCCAATGACAGTACGTTTAACTCAAACCCGAAAACAATCGAAAAACTCAATACTAATTACGACTACAAAACACTTCCCGAAAGGCATAACATCGCTGCGACTGAAGAACTGTTTCGCGTTCGAGAACGAGGCGGCCGAACACGTGCAGCTCATCGACCGGTTCGGGTGCGCCGTCGACGAGAACATCATATCGCAGGTGTCGTACAATAGCTCGCAAACGGCCGAAGCGCTCATTAGCGAGATGTTCAAACTACCCGAGTCGGGCAAAGTCAACATCCAGTGCGACGCCATCCTGTGCAGAGGTGGCTGCCAGGAACCCGTATGCGATTCGGCCGGTTTCAAGGGCCGGGATCTGGCGCTCGACGGCTACTCCCAGTTGTCCGCATCGACGCTCGTCTATGTGTTGGAGCCCTCAGACGAACCCCGTATTGAAATTAATTGCAAAATATTTTTGTTTTTATTGATTTATAAAAATAACTATTTGTTTCAAAAGTAACCCTGGCCAACTTGTCGGAGTGCACCGAGTGGCGCTTCCCCTGGCTAATCACCCTGTGCATCTGTTTGGCAGCGCTTCTATTGCTCATGTTATTGCTAAACATGTTTATGTGCTCTTCGCTCACCTGCCGGTGCTTCAAAACCGAGGTATTGTCTTAGACTTGGCAGAAATTAAGCTTGTTGAACTTATTTGCGGTTAAATACCGAATAGCATAGTTGCGATTAAAATTTAAATGCATGCTAAACATGAGAGATTAAGTTTGAAATTATACTAATTAGACGCAACGGTTGCGAAATATTTTCAAATATATACTTAAAGTCTATTCAATCGCTTAAATGAGTTATTTGTGTGAATCGGGTCTCTGTTTGCGGTTTCGGTTCGACTCGTGTTTTCTCGCTATAAAAGCCTACAATCGGTGAGAATAGACTACAGTTTAAGCCTACAGTTAGAGCACAAGTAGTTTGCTTTGAAGTTTAATTGCCATGTTAGAAATTGAGATTACATGTGCGTTTAAACCGCAACAAATTACTGGAATTAACATCTTAATAATAGTGCATGAGTAATTTTTGCAAAAATTTAAATCACTATTAATCTAAATATAAACTTTCATAAATAATCAAGATAAAATTTAGTAGAACTATATATTACCACAATTATTGCTTAGAAATCTACTTTATAAATACACTGTATATTATGTATGCATTATGCAGAGTACCGGTATAATAATAAGTATAAACTTACATGGAATACAATTTGTATTCTGCGCAGATCATCGAACAGGAGCCGTCGGTAACGGAGGACTACGACCCATATCGGGTGGACTGGACAGCGCCGAACTCGCACTACGGGTCGCGAATGTCGCTCAACAAACCCGGATATAACGGATACAACGACTCGACACTCAAGTCAAACAAATCGGGAAAATCGGGAAAATCGCACCAAACGAATGGCTACGACAACGAGCACTTCGTCCCGATAGAGGTCGAGGGCTACTCAACGCTCCCGAAGAACCGAACGCCGTCTCGATATTCCACGCATTCACTCAAATCGCAAAAATCACAGAAATCGCAAAAACCGCCGAAAACTGTAGAAATCGATTACTCCAATGATTACAACCCTTACACCTATTCTCGTCATTAGATTTTCGCCTAATTTCTACATTTTATACTTTTTATACAGTATACTTTCGAAATTCTTTTCTCACATTAATATGAATCTCAAAAATTTACATTAAAACCTAAATTGCTTAACATTTTTGCAGTTTTGTACTAAATTTTTTGCAATAAATTTTAAAACAATTTCTTTTGTAAATTATAATTCTTTTGTAATAAAAATAGACTGTTTAAAAATAGCTGCTTTAGAAACGTTATCATAAATAAATATAATTTAATAAAACTCTAAATTAAAAAAATTCCTTTGAAATAAAACAAAAACTTACTAGTTAGTTGATTATGGGCTGTTTATGGGCTGAGTTTGTTTTTATTACGATATATTACCAAGAATAAATTTTTATTTTGTAAATAAAACGCTTAAACAACAAAATAGTTTAATATAATTTTGTGTTAAAATTTGATTACACCATGCTTAATTAAGAACATTAGTTATTAAGTTAATTATAAATATTTTTAATATTAATAATAATAACATTGTTAATATACTGTATTAATTTATAAATGTATTTCAAATTTGATGTCAGAGATGACACTGCATTTGCATTTAACTTATATTATATAATAACAGGTTATCTCAAAACATAGTATATTTTTTAATGAATTGAATAATACAGTATCATTTAGTTAAATTTTGTAAAAATTTAAAATTTAGTTATGTAGTGTAATTCTGTATATAAATTTAATAATGTAATTTTTAAATGACCTGTGAACATAATTGGCAAATAAGCTCTATTATTTTGGTAATTTAATTTGCGCAATTGGTCTTGCCACTTATTTGCAATCGCATATATAGTCGACTATCCATTTGAAATCAACAAGCTTCGGCTCTTGAACGCACCGGCATCCAGGACATTTTGCCAAGCACAAATCTTTCTCTAATTAAATGACATTATTAGATTTAGAAAATTATATAAAATTATAGTATTTATTTATAAAGGTATCACATACTTTGACAATGTTGAATTAGTTGCGTATTTGATATGTTCTTAAATGTGTGTAAATATTCCTCTTTTCCCGCTATTGATGTGAAGTATTCAGTATTGCAGAGACAGGAATAGAGTGAACTGTTGTCGTCATCAATACAATCAGCATGGTAATTGCAGACTTCGTATTTGCCACGAGCTTCTTCACATGTCTACATTATAAGCATTATAAAATATATGTTATTGTATAATTTAACTAACATTCTATTGTAATTAATTCATATTATATTTAATTATACTGTACAGTATAATAATAATTTTAACACATTAATAGACAAGTAATTTAGCAAGCTCAATTATTTATAAATGTAATCTATTAAGATAAACTATACCTTAAGAATTTTATTTGTGCCATGTTGTAATTCATCTTGATTAATAATAATTGTTGATAAAGCAGAAGAAAGTTGATTAGATACTTTCTGTATAAAACAATCTTGCTTATTGTTATCAACCTGGTAACAATTCGATTTTATTATGTCAATAAGACTGTTATTGGTAATATAAGCAAGATCATCTCCATTAAAAGTTGCGGTAAATGAGCAATTCAAATAGCTATTATCCGGCATTAGTTCACATTTATTTGCTTGGTAATTTATCCAGTTTCCACTAATAAAATTAAACAAGTTGCCAAATATCTTAGAAAATTTACTTGCCAAAAGTTCTAGTTTTATATTTTGATAGTAAGTATCGAGAATCTCTAAATTTAACAAGTTTGTCGACTTTATTTCCGAGTAAAATCCATTTAAATCAGATTGATACTTTGTTGGATCTAATTTGCTAACCGGAAGCGAGCGATCAAGGTCAAGATTATTTTTGATAATTAAGTAAAATTTTGTGGAGAACTGTGCGACAATGCATCTAGCTAACAACTTGTGCCAAATAAAGCCGGGCCGGCACCGGCAGTAGAGCTCCGGCTGATCGTCGCCATTAGTCGGCGCAACAGTCGGATCACAAGTGGCCATCAGTTCAGCGCACGTCTCGTCTCTGCGATTAAACCGACAAAACGGTACGCAATTCGAGTGGTCGTCGAATACGTGTCCGTCCGGGCACTGGCACTCATGCCGGTGCGCCTCTAATTCATCGCCGATGAGCACACATATGGCGCTCCTTTGGTCGCATTCTCGCCGTCCGTAACCGTCTTTACCGCAAATTGGCTTCAAATCACACAAATGAGTCGTTGTATTAAGTGTATAGCTATCGCCGCATTTACAATAGTCGCGACCGATTTTAACAAGATCCAATTTGCCATCCGGGCATATGTCCGCAGAAACCACTTAATGAAATTAAATCACTTTATTTCACATGCTAAACTAAGTAAATTGCATTAGAACTATTTAATTATGCACTTTGTTTTGACGCAAGTCTATGAATAAATAAATTAGAATGCTAATTAAATGAATATTACCAGGTTCACAATCAAATTGTTTCGGGTCTTGGCTCGCATAGCACTCAACGCATTTACATTCACCATGCTCATCGCAATACGCATTTGCTTTACATCCGTCACATTTTACACCTTCTTCTAAGTTGCAGTTGTCGTCAACGAAATAATAATTTTTATAACATGAACATTTGTAGCCTCTAGCTGTGCCTTGGTCAAGAGTGCATTTATGTTGACAGTTGTTGAGCGCCGGGTATTTGCAAATTATAGACTCGCACTTTGTGCCAAGCTTTTGATCCTCTGCAAATCAAGTCAACAAGTTAATAATTTATATAGACTATTAATTAATACAAAGCACAAACTCTTACCTCCAATATTCGTATAGCTTTTGGGGCAAACACACGTGTAATCCAACGGATCGTCGATTCCTACTTGGCAAATTGAGAGCGGATCGCCACACGGTTGTTCGTGATGTTCACCATGCAACTTTCTCAGCTCGGGATCGCAAACATTGTATTCTAAACACCGATTCTGTTTAGTTCGCAAATATCCAGTTTTGCATTCGCACGAGTAGTTTGCGCTCAAATCAATCGGTTCGACGCAAACCTCTGTCGCAATATCGCAAACATTATCCACACATTTCGGTTTGAGCGAACATCTTGGTTAAATTTTATTTATTCAGATTAAATTTTCATTCATAGTTGAGTTAATTTAGTTACTTTTTCTGATTGAAGTCCCAAAACGTATTGTTATTTAAACAATCGCATTTAAACCCGCATTCGTACAAATTTGAACATGCACCATATTGATTTTGCACGCAATATTCTTGTCCCGTCTCAGCTAAAGACTTAAACTTTTCACGTTTAATTTAAAATAATATAGATTTATAATGCACGTTATCATACTAACTTACCTGGTCCAAACTATTACAATAATCAATTAAATCACAATCCTTGCCCGTATAAGAGGTATCATGCTCTTTTTCGCATTTGCAATTGTAAGCCAGTTTGCTCATTGTACTTCGCAAGCATGTGCCATGTCCTGTGCACTGGTTAATCGAAGTGGTATCCCGGACAACGCAAGGATCACCAAGATCAATTTTTGTCAATTCAAATAATTCTGTCGTCGTTTTGCGCGTTAAACTGTATTTTACTTTTAAACCAATTTTAAACGTTGTACTCATTTTTGGAATGTCAACAATTGCTTTTGAAAGTGATTTAGCCTGATATAAATAAAAGATGTATCACTTATTAATTTTTAATAAATCAGTTTGTTAGCAATGCACTTTTTACCTTTGGATTTAGCATTTTGTCGCCAATCACTAAGTCATTAATTATTTTTTCCTCCATTTTCTCGTCGAACGCAACGAATTCGATCGTAAAATAAGCAAAACTTGATTTTACATCAAATCTCAATTGCATTTCAATATCTTTCGTTACTATCCATTGACTAATTAAATATGATGTGTGTTGACCAGTATTTTGTGCTGGGTGAAATAATATACACAAATATAGATTTCGTTAACAAAAACACATAACTTTACAAAAGCCTTCCACTTTTTACCATGTTCAAAGCAACAACAAACAAAATGTATTATACTTTTTATGTTTACTAAAGTTATATATTTTTAACGTTTTACTGACATTATAAGCCAAAATTATCAAGATTAACTTTAATGTACCCTGTTAGAGTTTTAAAAAATATAAATATAACTTACGTTGAAATGAGACAAAATTTTCATTTGCAATCCAGTCAACATTTGGAGTTGCAAACGGCCAATAAGTAGCAAGCTCTATTCCGTCGCCTGGCCATTGTCGTAAATAAGGCAAAGCGGTTAATAAATTAGTTTGATCTTGGTGAAAAATAAAATGCACAGCACTGATTTCAGTGTAAGTCGAGAAAATTGGTTCGATATTAATGTAAAAGTTTGAGCTTAATTTATAAGATAGATATGACGCACAAACATCTTGATTGTCCCACAAATTATTAACTGTATACTGTACATTTCTGTACAGTTTAATTGGATTATTGTTTTCATACGATACCAAAACGTGCGAATTAGCGCCGATTCTATAGTTTAACCCAAAACAGTAATCTTGTTCTACGTCTAAATTTATAGCAAGCGAGATTTTGCTGTTGTTTTTGTTTGAAAAATAGAACGGGATAATTTTTGTCAAATTCTTTTCATCATGCGCTAGTTGTGGCATATCCGCATTTGACCATGCTAAATTTTTTGTAACGCCATTCATAAATTGGCAGTAATTGTCGGCGCATTCAAGTGATGTTTGATTGTATGATATCGATCGAACACATCTGTATAAACAAACTTGCTAATAATATTTCATCAAAATTAACTTATCTTTTTAAATTAGCTTTACTTGTTATATTTTTTGCTCCAAAAATAATCACTTGACTCGCATGCACAAATGTAGTCCGTATCACTTAGCTGGATACATTTATTTGCTGTGTAGGACTTGTCTGCCAGTGTTAGCGCAAAATTGCATCTTGTCACTTTCTGTTTTGTAAATGCATAATATAGTGTATAATTTAACTTTAATTAATTTTAAAAATAAAAATAAATAATTTGTTTAATATCTCACATCGTCGCATATATTTGTCCATTGGCAATTTTTACCATTGTAGTCAGGTGTACAAGTACATTGGTAACTACCCAGCTCATCTACCATGCAACTTTCACTATTCTCGCCGCAAATAGATGTTTGCGTCGAGTCTACAACACACGAGTCGCCTATCGCCGCATTTTGAATGCTCAAGGTATATTGCTTTTTACTTGTTGGTTTTATATAAATCTCGATTATCACTTTAAACACGCTAATATCGGGATTTTCCGGTATTATTAGCGGTACATCAAGCTCTTCGTTGTTGTCTAGATTTACATGGTGAATTAAATGCATGACATTATCTTTATTTTTATGCACAAATATCTTGTAATTGATTTCGATGTCATCCGATTCTTTCAACTTGCTAATTATTTTAAATGCATTGTGTGTTTTAGTGAAATTATCATTTGCACTAATCCAGTCACTGATCAGTATGGCTGACATGATTTCACCTTGGTCAAGTGTTTCTAAATATAATTAATTAATAAAAATTAATTATAGAAATAAACTGTATAAATTTAACTAAATTGTCATAAAATAATGCTTTATATTAATTAATAAACTTACGGTCGAAATTAAAACCACTGCTGTGTTTATCAACAGCGAAAATCTGATCAGGATAGATTTGCCAAAAATAGTCAAACTCAAATTGGCCGATTGTCCTTGGCAAAATAAACTTGATAGGTTTTTTGTATTTATAGTCCAAACTGGGCACAGCATTGATAATTTGAAATTGATCTTTATCATGTTTATGCAGACCATCAACTGATAAGGCCAGTGAAAAGTTATCATGTATGATGTACCGAAAATTTCTGACACAAAATTTCAGACTGCTCGTTTGATCCGACTTGAGTAGGGTATAGCTAAAAGGCTCATCAATTGTCACAAAGTTATAAATGTAATCAACATTTAAAATCGCGTTTTGTTTCGATTTGTAATCTAATGTCAAGCAGACGTCGTACATAACCGTGTTAATATTGTAAAAGTAATATGTTAGTTTATTAGTCGCGTTTGTTGGGTAAAACGGATATTTAGTCGTCTTTGTGTCCAAACTTTGCCAGTTTTCTAGTGAAGGTAAACCGAGTTCTTCGCACTTTCCGCTGTATAATAGACATAAAATATTTTACTTATTTTCAAACGAATAAATTTATATTAGTGTTAATCACTGTCACACTTTAGATTATAACATGTCAGTTTATTCGACAATAATTTTATAAATTTAAAATTAAAACATTCTAAGTTAAGAATAACTAACTGCATTCTAAAGTCTATAGATATGTAGATTTTTGCAATTAAAGACATACTTTATCCAGTTAAAATCCGGTTCCGAACAAGTACATTTAAAACCAACATCTAGTGGTATACATGGGTTTCTATCCATTTTGTCACAAGTGCTATTGCCAGTTACCTAGAGCATTACCAAGATAATACTTACTATTTTTTATTAAAAAATATAAGAACATAAAATATAATATACTGTACATTTGTTTCAAACTCAACAAAGCAGTTATCAACATGTTCGCATTGTGTGCCATCATGTTTGGTATTGTAACAGTCACAATGTGGTTTATCAGGGTAGTTTTGACATTGCCCGCCATTTTTACAAAAATTCACATTGTTTGTGCATGGTGCGCCGAAATTGTCGAGTTTTAAATTAAATGCGACATGCTGCACGTCGTCGCCCTGAGTCGGTGACTTAAAATATTCTATATCAAATAGTAACTTGATATATTTTGTGCTGAGATTAGGATCAAAGTCGAAATTAATTATCCATTTCTTATCAACAGTTTTGTCGATCTTTGTCTGACGAACACTAATGCAATGCATTAATTGATCGCAAATTTTCGGCTCAACGCTAAAGCAATCGAATGCGTTCTTATCGTTCACTTCAATTGTATAACCAAGTTCATTTTTAAATAATATTGGACTAAGCTCGACCCAAGGTGAACTAATCAAATAGGCAGATGCTGGTATTTCCGTCTCGGTGGTAGCTAATTAAAATAAACAATGTATATTGTAAAATTTATAACTTGCTTGTAAATTGTATAGTTTATGAAATCTAATTTTAAAAATAACTCGTGGTAATTCAAACTATTAATATTATGAGAATAATTAATCGCATTTTTATACTTTGATAACAAGTGTAGATGCACAAATTGCTGTCATGTTTTTTGCTTTGTTTTACCACGTGTAATTTTTAAAAATTAGACCAAATACTTGAAAATTATTAGTTTATAAGCAAAGAATTTGATCACTAAATAAGTTTTTAAATATATAAATAGAATATTTAAAAACACTTTTTAATTATGAATTATTTGCGTAATTCAATATTTAAGCAAGCGTAAAAAATATATTTTGGAACCGGAAAATTGGATGCCATTCGTGGCGAACGTAAACATGGTAGAATCTTGAGGCGACAACTGCGTCCATTCGGTTTGCCAGTCGTCTTCGCCAGCAGTTTGTATATCATTGAGAAAATATTGAGACTTAAACTCGAAAGCGCTTTCAGTCGACGTTTTAATTATTTTTAGTGCCAAAGCATTAGGCGTTTTGTCAGCACTTTGTTTAACAGCGAATGAAATGACGAGCGTTTCGGCACTCAATGCGATTACATCTCTCAAACAAATTCTCGTCGTTTCGCTAATCATGTCATTCGTCACTACTTTGGGCCGAATTGTCAAAATCGTGTCTTTCGTCGACTCAAACATCGCATTGAATTTGAGCGACACTTCAATCGCCTCTTTCGCCAAATAGTCGATTTGAAAACACGTATCGAATCGCTTCAAATCGGAGACTTCGGTTTCGATGTCCGACCCGTTTAGCGTAAACCCGTCGAAACAAGCATGCTTAAATGCAGTCAGGCTAAACGGGCAGTCGACTGACAGATTAAATGGAGCGTTCGCTGGCAGAGGCACTAATTTATCCAATACGCTTATTTGATTTTGCGATGCTAAATTATTTGACTTAATTGGTTTTGATTCTGCTTCGTATTCAACTAGCATGAAAAAACAATTAACAAAACAAATATCATTCGTGTTAGTTTTAATCCTATAAATGTTTATTTATAACTTAAGTGTAATGCTTATTTTGTTTGGCTTAATTTCATTAATTCAACAAATTGCAATTGCTACTTCCACAATTCATATTATGTGTTTTAAAAAGATTAATTTCAAAACTTACATTGAATATCTTTAATTGCAATGATGGAATTTATATCGCCGGTGAACAAAGAAATGTTTAAAAGTGATAATTGTTGCGTGGTTAAACTCAATTCAATGGGCATCCAATAGCCTTTAAACTTTGTAGTTTCGTACGCCTGTGTATTGATCACTTCTGTATTATTAACATTGACCCTGCACATTGGTACCGTCAATGCCTCTTCATCGTGATATGACCAATACTTGCAAATTTATATAATACACAGTTTAAATGTTAACTAAACATAGAATAGGTTACAAAATATGTGAAATAATTAGAACATACTTTAAAACGCAATTTTGTTAGTTGATCTTCGTCAATTTCTACACTGTCTAAAAATTGCTTGCTCAAATACCAGTAGAAATGATTGATAACATTTTTGTTGTGAAGGAAATAAAATTGAGACGATGTTAGCTTGGTAATATCGGTCGCATCTTGTCTTGGCCAATTATGCTCAATGCTCTCCCATTCGTTTGTTTCCACTTTTACTGTATCTAATATTTTTCAATGCAATTAAATGTAAGAATTATTTTATAATAAAAATTAAAATAAACAGTTTACTTCAAAATTATCAAATATTGAATGTTTTATTTTTTAATTTGCAATAAAATGTTTAAATTATTATTTTAAACTAAATAATTGCACAGTATAATGTAATATTTTTTTAAAAACATAATATTATGTTATAAAGAAATACACGCACAGATAGATTATTAATTGTTAATATTTACCTGTCTCAACAAGAACAAAGTATCTGATGCTAAAAATATGATAATAAAGACAAATTAAACATAATAAACTTTTATAAAACATTATTAGAATAAATTCACAGTTTAAACAAATAAAATCAATAGAATTAGAAACTCAAATGTACAACTTTGGAAATAATAATTTTATTACTATAAAGAATAGATATACTATAAAACTTAGATGAATATATTTTCGTGCAATAAGTACTTTTAATACTCTTAAGTGGTTCAAGATCATTATGAGCTTACAATTTCTGATTAAAATATATCCATGTTTAATTATCACATACTTTAAAACATTGCTTGGATATGAATGCTAGATTATAGAAATAAATAGTATAAGTCTATTCTACCAAGTCTATTCGAAGTCTACCAATAACAATTTCAATTTCAATATTTTTGAATGTATTTTTTGTAGAATTAAATTGTTATTTCTATGAAAAAAGTTATTATATAATGTATTAAAAAACAAAATAGTAAAGTTTTAAAATGTAAAATTTTTATTTCTGTTTGACTATAAAATATGAGCATTGTCGTTTATTATAATATATGGTATATATTGTAAAAATGTATAAAATGCAAAAATGCAAAAATGCAGTATAACATTGCGAAATAAGTGAATTGCTTAGAATATAAAAGAATAGAAAAAAAAGATAAACAAAACAAAACTAATCGCACGAAAAGTCTTCAGACGTATGACATTTGGATGACATTAAGGCAACACTTAATTAATCATTTGCTTCACTCAGACAATGCATTTACATTGAGTCGAGAACTTAGAGAATAGCATAGAATTGGGAATTAAATTAAATAGATGTCACAGAATAAGCGAAAATAAATTAAACTCTTTTCTCTCTCTTTTTTGCATACAAAAACCCACATAATGGCATAATAAAAATAGTCTTGACAAATTAAAATTCCTACTTAAAGTCGCTTTGAATTTCGAGGATTAATGGCATAAATCCCAAACAATAATAAAAATGTATTTGTGATAACATATTGTTTTGAATTTATAATTAATGTTTTGAATTTTTTTGACTTTAATGTTTAAGTTTTTTAAATATAAAATTACACAATGTATTGATTTTTGGATTGCGTTGAGCTTAATATCTTATAATGTTGGATTTTAAACTCAAATATAAGTTCTTGCAGATATATTTTATAGCAATTATTTTGTGAAAAATGTGTTTTATACCAAGAAAAATAAATTTTAATTTATAAGAAAAGCAATAAAAATAAATTAATCTTAGTAATTAACTTTGTTTACTGAAAATATAGACATTAGACTTTTTAATGGCAATTTTTTTTATTTCTTACAATTTCTTTTATAAATATTTCGAACGTTAGTTGCAATTTATGCAAGGCTAAAAATATTTACACAAAACTCTTGTACAGTATGAACATAATAATCAATATCGATATACTTGTTAAAAACTAATATTGATTGTTAGAAATGTATAGATTTATTTATATCTTTAAATCTATAGTTGATTTGTTCTTGTTGAAAACGAATTCAAGTAAAAACAATAATTAATCAACTGGTAAATTGCTGTGCAGTGTGCAGTTGTCCTAGCGACTAATACTTGGTACTTTTTACTTAAATCTGCCTTAAAAACAATTTGTATTTTTGATAACAAAATATTTTATTTCTCTAATTCCAATGTTTTAGCAAATCATTAGAAGTTTTTGTTTAGAATTTTTTAGATATAACTAAAAACAAGAGACAATTTAATCGCTTGTTTATGCCATAAAAAACTTTACTCTTATTCTTGGAAAATATTCTTATTAAAATCTGTTTAATTGATCTATTCTAAAAGTATTATCATACATAATACTTACATTATAAAAGTATCAGTATACTGCTTCAATTTATTCTATACAATACTTTTTAAAATTACAAAATAAATATTTATTATTTTTTATAAAAAAATAAATTTTATATTAATTTATTATAAGTATATTTTTAAAAAGAAAATGTTTACTTAGTTTTTATAAAAACAAAATTTATAACAAACATAAAACTTCATTTATAGATTATATTTTGGCTACATAGCACTTATTTTGTTTTAAACTATTTGTCGTTTTAAATTGCTGCTTTGTATATTTTAATTTATTATAAATTAAAATTTATATGTTTGCTTTATTAGAATATAGAAATTAAAGTTTTAGCAATTAATTTAAAGCTGTCGTAAGTAATAAACACTATAAAATAAATGCTTCAACCAACATTGATTAATAACATATAGAATAACTTGACTTATCTATCTCATCTAAGTGTACAGTATATTTATTTTAAAATAGTACTATACCGTTATAAATTATATATTAATAAGTCAAACTATTTGTTTTTCGTTTGTTATATAATAAACGTTTGTTGTTAAATAATTTTAGTTGCTATATTAAATGTAAACAGTAAATTTTATCATAAAAATAAATACTTATAAAATATTTAAACATTATTGTATAGAATAATTTTACAAATATATTCTTGCTCTAAAATAGAATAATTATTTGAAATTTAATAACATAATAAATTTTGTTCAGTTTCAATATAACTTATATGATCAAGTTTAATTTAATCAATAGCTAAACAGACGCGCCCAGCAATCAAGTTTTAATTAATTACAATAAATGTTTAATTTGTTTGATTTTCTTCATTCCTTAATTCGAAGATTGATTTATCCAATCATTTAATGCATTATCTATTTTCGGTTAAGTTTTTGCGATTTTTTCTTCTTTTCTGTCAATACGTGTTCTGCACTCAGAAAATCGCAAACATATTGCAGTCTAACCAATGGCTTAAATGTTGTAAATTTTCCGCCAAAGTATTATGCAATAAAAGAACTTTTTTCGTCAGATTGCATTTACTAATTGGCCATGCAACCGAAATAACTAGATGCTTGTTTGTTTAGTACGGTTTGCTTAGTTTTGACTAAACATTTTGAGAAAAATTATTTCTGTAATTCAATTAAATTTGCACGCATTCGCACGTTTTCAACTATAATTTGATTATCTTATTTAATATGTTCAATTTTATACCAATCTAGCAATGTATTATTTAAAATGCTGCATCAAACTTATATTGCAAACTGGCAATCTAAACAAAGTTAATGAGTATGCTGGAATATATTTTGATATGCAAAAGAATATTTGCGCTAACTTTTAAAATTGTTTCAGAACAAAATATAAAATAAATGCTTTAATGCAGTTTATTTTATACCATAAGTTTTTATTTGTATTTTGTTTGTTTTTTTTAGTTAGCCAGCATAACTTTTTAAAACTAATTTATTTTACAAATCTAGACTAATGTGAACTCATTATAATTCTTTTACGTTTTACTAAGATTAAAAACTCAAATTATACTATTGATATACTGTATTATGCTACTGTGTATATTGTGTATTTAAAAAAATATCTATGAAATTCAAAATTCAAATGCCAAGTCTGAAGTGTTAAAAAGGAAATTGATTTACAGTCAATAAATGCAAACAACACTAAATATATGAGTAATTGATTTGAATTGCATAAATTTATTCTTGATATTGAAATGTAGTCCAGACGTGAATGTGCAGTGATTTTCAATTTCTATTTCAACAAAACCTCGATCTCAGAAAAGATTGTACAAAAAAATCACAAAATTGAGAAAATATAAAATAAAAATAGAATAACAAAACTTTTGACAAATTGAAAAAATCAAATCAAAATTGAAATAAAAATAAGAAAATCACATATTTCTGAAGTTATTTCTGAAGCCGTAGTAGTGGTAGTCGTCGACAGAATTTTGTCGACAGAATATCTGTGTTATCTCCGAATGACTGCAAATGCAAACTAAATAACAGAATAATAGAGAAAAAAAAAGTAGAAATGCATTTTTCATTTCGAAAGATACAATGCAGGCATGTACATTCTATTAGCGAACGAAATGCATTTATTATTAATAATTTTATTTAAATTCAGATAAAATATTAAGAATTTTAACAAATTTGCAAATAACCGTGTGCAAATTTATTGAATACAGAATATATTTCAGCATGATCGCACGAAATTCGGTTTGAAAAATGTATAATAAAAATGTTTTTATTATTTATTGATTCGAGACTTCGAAATCTGCGCACAAGTAGTCGGCACATAGTCGGCACACATAGTCGGCACACATACGATACGATTAGGAATTGCATTGATTTTTCGCAGAGTTCGTGTGCCTGAGTGTGTGTGTGTGTGTGTGTGTGTGTGTGTGGGTGTGTGTGTGTGTGTGTGTGTGTGCTGTATGTGTGGGCACCGGCAATAATATTCTATTGGAAAACTAGGCGTGCGATCCTTGCAGCGACGAGCGCTGGCAGAAGAGGGCCAACGGTTCGATGTGTGTGTCTGTGTGTGCGCACGGGTAGTGCTGAGGCGGCGGGTTATTGCGGACGCGTCTGCTATCTCTCAATCAAACGCAACAATAATAGTGCTTTCGATTCCGCTTTTTCGCCGAACCGTCAACTCTCGAGAATATTCTCGACATTCGATGCGATCGACTGAGTGAGTAAACACTTAATAACTAACCCCTGGCCCTAAACCGCCTGGGCTGGCGACTACTGGCTCGAAATACTCGCCCGGCTCTTCGTGTCTGTGTGTGTGTATGAGCACACATACCACTACACACACGCAGCGCACGTAAATGTGTGCGAAAAGCTGTAATTCCGGCACCAGGTTTAGTTAGCACCAGTACCAGCGCCAGTGCGCCTTACGATTCCGTGTGTATGAGCGCACTGTGTGTGCAGTACTCTATGTGTGTGTATGTGAAGTGAATGGAAAACACATCTGTATATTAGGCAATGATATTCGTACCGCACAATAGGTCCGAAATGTATTCGTTTCTCTCATCCGATCTCTAACTGTGTGTATGGTATGTGTGCGGAGAGCACAGGCATATCGTGTGTTTGTGTGCTTATGTAGAAAAACTAGAAAACGATTGCACTTCCCGGTGCTCTTTCGAGAATTAAATTGTGTGTAAAAATAGTTGAAATATTTCTATTTTATTCTCTTTTATTCTCTCTTATTTCGTTCGATAAAATCATCTTGCTGAATATTGTTTCTGAAATGCAATTATGCTCGAAAAGTAAGTTTTACAGTTTTTTTCACTTTCTAAGAATGTTTAATGTTTAAAATATTATTCAATATTTCACATTTTTGCCCTAAATTGATATCACAAAGCGTTAAAATATACTGTATAACTCAAAATGCATTAATTTCTTTATACTCTTTGTCAAAAACAATACGATAAAATTTAAATATCGATTAAATTTTTGTTTTAGTTTTAATATTGATTTTTTAGTCTGGATATTTTTTTGGCAAAGTAGTGTTCTTAAAATATGCAAAACTTTTCTAACAATTAATGAGTCAAAACATAAATGAATGTTATATAAGCTCTAAAAAAGTATCATGGCATAAATTAAATGCAAAAATACTGTATTTAAAAATTGAAATATACATTAGAAATACGGCATTAATTCAATTTTCCACTAAATCTAATTACAATACTACGATATAATACGTACAGTAAGTTTTTTTTACTATGCATAATTCACTTAACGCTATATTCTAGCTTTCAGTTATAATTGCATGATAAATCCTAGCGATAATTATTCTTTGCGTTACATTTGTGCCAAATTTGAAAAAATATTTTCCTTTTTACTGTATTTTTATACAATTTTTTTCCAAACATTCGCAGAGAATATTAAATTTGTTTCGACGTTATGCAGAATATTCTCATTAAAATATTTGATGTGTTTTTAGAGCTTGTTATAATATACACTATTTTATACAGTGTTGTGCAAATGAGCCTATAATCAAGCAGAAAAAATGGATTTAAAACTTTTATATATTGTACTTTCATACATCTGCTTTCTTGTTCGCTCTCGTTGATGCACTAAATAATATTCTGTCTATTTTACCAATGTTTATTCAAGGTGTTTCTTAGTATTTTGTACTTAGTGTCATTTAATATTTGTATTGCTCAAACAGACACTTATTTAAGTTATTTTTACATGTTAATCACGTTAATAACATAAAAACTATTAAAAATAAGATAATGTTTAAAGTAATTAAAGTTATTGATATTAAGCTTAATTTTTATTTTTTAATGTGCTCTATAAAGCAACTAATGCTGGAATAATATAAAAAATGTTATTCTCACGTTTAATTATTAAATGGGGAGAAATTCAACTATAATTTAGTTGAGAGATATATAAACTAGATATAAAAATACTTCGCAAATAGATATGCAATAAATATTTGACGCGCTTTGAAATAGAGAGCCATTAACGAATATACTGTATAGAATATTTACAAATTCCAAATATACCGTATATATCGTATAAATTACCTTTGTGTTTTCATAATAATAATAATAGAATAAATTATTATTCCATATAAATATATTCTTAAAATTAACATTTTCAAAAATTTTAATTTAATAAACGTATTCCATTAAATTTTTGGCAAATTTTCATTTGAAAACAGCATTAAACTTTTATAAATTCAAGAATTTTTTATCATGTTGGACTACTTTTCATGCTGTAATTAGATTTGAAAATATATTTGAATATATATTCAGAAAAATCTGTGCAAGATTATGCACCATATTTATGAGAAGTGGATGTTTTTGATAAGTACAGTGCAAATTGAGTTATACTCCACATTAATAGATGCATTACATGCGGCGATTTAGTTGATTATTATTGGAATTTTCTCATGTACAATTCCGACTTATTACATAAAATGAGAATTTTAAATTAGTTTTAATCTTAAATAACATTGGTACAATAAAGTAAAATTATAAAAACAAATTGTAATATAAATTTCAACAACTTATTCAAAGAAAATTTATACTTTTCTTATGCTTTATATTCAAAAAAAACTTTTTTCCTCATAAATGCATTTATTATACAGTAATGTAGTGTTCGGTCGAAATACACATTTGCATCGAAAGCAGTATATAATTAGTTTTGAAACTAATAAAAATAATAATATACCATGCTTAGAAAAAATGTTTTTCTAAATAATTACTATAAAGCATGTTATCAATTTAATTAATATAGACAGAATATTCTAATGTATTTCTATTATATGCAATTCTATAACCACTCTTACATATAAATGTGGTTTATTACAATGCAGTAATGAGTTAGCATGCATTGTATTTATGGATTACAAATTGTTATCTTAAATAAAATATTATTTTAAATAACATGGTTTAATTGTTCGCTAAAATTATCAACTTTATATGATTAGTTGCAGTTCAATGTAAATGAAAGAAAGTAAATTAATTTAAAATAAATCTATATAAAAATTTCAAACACATTATAATTATTATGCCATGTAATTACACAAATATTAAATTTTGAATGAATAAGTAGATTTATTAATCAATATACTGGCAATGTAGATTATACTTATTGATTATACACCATAATTATATAAGATAATAAAATATGTCAAGATTGTATTATTAAATGTTAAAAATATTATTTAAATATACAGTATATATTATAGCAACCTTTTATTATTTAATAACAAGTACGTATAAAATGGCATGCAATAATACTGTACTTTCAAACAGTGTACAAATATATTCATTAATATATTTGCTATGTTCCATATAAATATATGCTTAAATTTTGTTAGCTTTAAATTAATTAACAATAACTATAAAACAACCTTCCTTACAAGAACTTTAGCCAACACATAAACTTAAAATAACAAGTCACAATTACCGCAGAATAAAATTTCACCCAAAGTATTGAAACTAACAAAACATTTGCCAAAATCTAACTAAAATAACGTTCAATCGTGTTTTTACATTTATCTTGCTAAATTATTAATTAGAGGAGAAAATAAATTTCTAAACATTAAAAACAGTGATTTCAGGAAACTGTTCAGTAAATTAAACGAAAAGCTAATCTCTGCAAAACTATAAAAACAACAGTGTAATAAGAATTAGAAAAACAACGATAAAAAATGCATGAATTCGGGATAAAACGCGAATTGAAGCGAATTTTTACGATTACTTTACAGTCGTTTTGGGAGAAACGCTATTCTAAACTCGAAATTTCGGTATTAATTCAATCGGTTTTTGTCCAGATTTGCCGCAATAAAGCGGTTCTAAAACGTATATATTGTTTGCAATTTGATAATAAATCTAATCCGTGCTATTTTATGCATGCTAGATCTAATAAATGTATATTGGCTTAAATTTAAAATTTTAAATATTACTGCACAACATAAAATAGATTTGTGTAAGTAGAATGTTTAATAGATGCGTTTAAATTTAAAAATGGTTTAGAATGGCATAATATATTTTTACAATTCATTTATTAATTCATTAAAATTTAAACAGAAAATGTGTTATTAAAAAAAATAATTTTTGAAATAAGTAATCAATTATATAAAAAACATCATAATAAAATTATTTTAAATTACACTGCGAAGTTAACAATTAATTATCGCAACTCTAATATGTAATTATTGACTATAATACGTCAAGCTTTAATATCAGATTTTATCTAGATATAATTTATTATGTTTTTAAACTCGCGCAGACAGTACTATCAAGACTACAATTCAGAATTAATAATTAGAAAAAATATTACAATATAGCAGATATCAATATTATGCAATGCATTAAAATCAAACTAAGTTTCTAAAATAAATTACCTTGAATCTTTTTGTGGTAATAACATATTTATATAAAAAAAATAAGCTATATAAAAATCTCAACTCTATAATTTGCACAAATCTGTATATGCAGTATATTAAATAAAAAATTTATTCTATTCGAAAATTACTTTATTAAATTATAAACTTGATACTCTTATAATACTCAATAGTAATCAGATTGATTTTATTCATATACTTCGGCATAAATAATAAATTGCTATAAATTACATAAATAAATGCATAGACTATCATGTGTTTTGACTACTAGCATGTAGGCTTTAGAGTTATTTAGATTTATCACAACATATCATACGAATTAGGCGTAAATAAAATATTAGTGTTCTGTTTATAATACACAGTATTTTTTTCTTTTATTAGCAATAATAGGTAAGAGAAAGACTGATCTCTGTTTTTGGGGTAAATTTGTGTCGGAAATGATTTGCACAGAAATTCTTGGTTTGAATTCTTGTATTGAATTCTATATTGAATTCTGTGTTTCATTTGATTATCATTGCATTTACGGAAGAAAATTGTTTTCTCATTCTCTATGAGTAATGAATATCTCGTCAATTATTTACGAACAGTCGACTCACGTCTGATTAGATGCGATGCTCTTATTATTTTGTATTTATACTGTATTTATAAATGTGTTATTACGCCTTATAAACAATTTATTGCTTTTATCATATATCTTCAAGTTTTAGTTATTTTAGCCGGCAGAATTAAATTATAAAGTTATTTTAATAATAAATTTTTAAAAGAATTTTTGGAATTTTAAATATATTATAATACTGGGTATACATTACTAAGTTATCTATAAACTTGGCAATTTTTCTAAATAAATACTTTTCAATTAGTAATATAATTAAACAATATTTATTAAATTTACTATAAAAAATAATTTGCTTTTTATACAATATAATCTATCTTAATTCTGAAAAAACTGTACATTTAATAATATATAAAAATATTTGCATTTTAGTTAATAAAATACTCAGTATATGCTGTATTAATTCAATTTAACTCTAGTTTTTACATAAAGCTTTTTCCATTAATGTTTTATTAATGCTCCAAATTTTACATTTAAAATCGATAAATATTTCTTTTCAATTAATTGTGTACATTGATAAAAAGCTCATTAGCATTCAATTTTTTTGTGATTTGAATATAAAAGAGATAGAATAATATATTTTTAATTAGCTAATAAACCAATTAGTAAATGCTACATAACAGAGAAACTCATTTAATTTATTAAATACGAGAAATTAGCAAACAACTTTGCGATGTGAACTAGTGATACATTAACAGCATGATGATTTATTACTTTAAAAAAGTTTTAACGCATAAAATACAATATATACTTGTATAATTTAAAATTAATGCATTATACGCAATAATTGTGAGTATTAAATTTAGATAAAGTTTAGTATTTTTATCGCGATATTAATTATGGCATAATAAATTTAGATAAACAGTTATTAATAAACTTTTATTAATTTTGATTACAAACGCAATTAAGACATTTGAATGTTTTGATTATATACACAGATATTCTTAGGTTTGCGCAAATTTCTAATTAACATGCCGAATTCAATCCCAATATAATTAATGTACAGTATAATTATAACTCGACGAATACAAATGCATAATAAAAAGCGTCTCCAACTCCTTTGGGTGTAATAATCGGGGGTTTTGGCACAAAAGGAAAAATACTGCATTGCATTTGCATCGAAAACTTTTGTGTATGATAAATTTGCAATTTGCATACTAAAACCTGACAAGATAAATTATAAATCCTATTTGATTTATATTAAAACGTACATTGCGCCAATAAATTTTAACAATGTAACCGAAATCTTACGTTTATTTCCTTTTTTCTACACAGGATAAATTAAACAAGCATGGACAAAACGCATTAAATATAGATTTCGACAAATTATAAAAATAGCAACGGTCCTAAAAAATCGTCGAAGCAATTTAGCAAGCAGAAAAAAGTAGATAAAAAACACAGTAAAAATAAATTATAACTGCAATGAAATCATTGGGAATTTAATACGTCTGACATAACAAGGGCTGCGAAAGAGGAAAAAACTGCGGAATAGTAGGGAAGAGAAGAAAGTTTATCCATATATTCGAAGCGCTCTCTACTGAACAGCACTTCGCGCTCACACTCCGAGTCTATCGGTTGTCGCAAATCAACGACAAAAACGAAAAGATAGCGAAAGTATGCCTTTGGGTCGATATGTCGAGAAGTATGAACTGAACGGCAAGAATGGCTCGCAATCCTATGGATCAATATCTTCGTGCGGCTCCGAGACGCACATCATGATCACTAAGCCGGCAAGTTTTTTACCCAGTTCATTTTATCGCAATACGCTAGAAAGTATAAACCGCTCCATTTCAATAATCGCGCTTGCTACAACTTTTGTAATTTGTTATTATGATTATTTTATAATGCGAAATGATGCCAAATAATGGTAGTTTAACAAGCGCAAATGTCAAAATAGAGCAATTTTTTACATTGCATATGTTGATATTGGATCATTGGATAATTCTATATAAGCCAGGCGGCAAATAAGCCTGGCACATTTTTATGAATCGCGGGTTTATGTGCGGAAATTAGATTTTTCAAACTCCAGGCTTAAAATTAAAGAATTTCTCAATTTTATTATGTAGCATTTAATAAATATTGATGCGCCTGTAAATGGGCCGCAAATAAATTGCAAATATTAAAGGATCTTCGTGCTAATTAAATATTTATACAGTGATAATTTCCCCGAGGCAAAAACAAGAGACAGCTAGTATATTGTATTTTTGGCTTTTGTTTAAGTTTAGTTCTTGATTAAGTGTTTTCTTTTACACTGTGCAAATATTCTCCTGGAAACTGTATTTCAGATTAGGAATGTTTTATATATTTTTTATTCTATGTATTATTTTACTTCATTTCGAAACATAATATCTGAAAAGACAAGAAACGCGTTAAGAATTTGCGCGAATGGTTTGAGCAAAAAAGTAAACATGGCATATTAAAGAGTAAGATAAGCCGAACTTAATTGAAACGTTGATTTTTTCGCTGGCGCTGCCGGTGCTGTACCGAAACGCGCCGACAGAAGGACGCGGACGCGTCGAGTGAGAGCGACAACAACGAGACGCTACTGATTGAGAGCGGCGGCGATGGCGGCCCCGAAAACGCCGACGAGAATAGCATTCGGTTTCGCGACGGGAAGCGAAAAATCGGTAAAATAAGTAACAATTTTCTAATTTTATACACTTGTTATTTGCAGAAATTTTCGATCAAATTTAATTATACGTCTTCGTATTTACATTTGAATTCAATTTAGCTAGCTTTTAATGTTGCCATGTTGTTATTAAGATTTTTTCAGTTTGTTTTCTCAAATGAAAATAAATGAACAGTGAATTGAATATAAATTGTTTTCGTGTTTTTCGATCGTTAACTGAATTTTAATGCAGAATAATATTTCTCTTAAAACGTTTTCTACTATTTTATAGATTAGCAAAAATATACAGTATATTAATATTTTTATTACTAGAATGTTATTTTTTTAACCGCAAATATTCGTAATTTAATTTATATGCTCGTATTTATTTAAACTTTGTGCGACATTAAATGTAGGCAGCTAGAATATTTTAATGTTTGCATAAATTGGAATTTAAAAATTAAAACTAAAACCAAAAGTACTTATAATTTTATATTTTCAATCAGCATAACACTGGTAGACTTTTTGCACGTTTGCATTTTTCGACAAATATATCACAGTAAGAAATATTGAAGAAATAACAAATTCGCAATTTGTGCATGCTGAGAATACGGTTTTTATACATTGACGACAATATCTTAAAAGGCTATAAATTTGCAAAAAATACTCGAATTGAAGTACTCGACTAAATCAACAAAATATCTAATATTGAATAGTTTTTATTTCTTCTTTTTGCATTGCTCTTATTTTGTTTGTATATTTATATTTATTTAACAATGATTTATAGCCGAGATTGAAACCTAGCGCACGTATTTATCATGCTAAATAAACAATATTTATGGTAAAAAGTGTCTCAAATAATGTAAATGTTTATCATTTTGTAGCTAATATTACGCTGGAGACGCATAAATCAAAAATGCGACTTGTTAATATCTGAAAGATAGTTTTTTATTTGGAATTTTACTTGTTCGTTTTTTGTCTCCAATCTATTTTGCTTTTGCACAGAAAAATACACAAAAAAACTCATTTTACTACATAGTAGCATTGAGGAAATTAATTTTACGGGTACATGGATTTTAAAAACTTGTTAAGACACAAGCTTTAATTTGCCTTCCAACACAAAATAATATTTTAAAAAACATAAACAAGATTTATTTCGCCATGTTGCATCTAAGATAAAGTTGATTTAGTTTTTAAGTATAATTTATTACATACTTTAGCGGTAGTGTACTGTATATATTAATATAGAGTTAAGAATATACTGTGTATAACGAATGAGTGTTTGTTATAAAAAACAGTTACTTTTATTCGCCAAACCCTACTGTAGACTACGTACTGGTGTTCGAAGTGAGTACAGGCGCGCGCAGCGGGAAGGCCGAGCAGTATCGGGACAAATATCTAAACAATCTGCGACTGTCGGGCCTCGAGCTCGAGGAGGAGATCGTGCCGTTGCGGCCGTCGCTCAAAGACAAGTACGCCGTCGGCGATAAGTTTCTCCATTTCGTCAAACTCTGTGCGCCGTTTCCCCTCCTCTGCAACTACGCCGAACAGCTCGGCCTACGCGCGCCGCTCCAGTCGCTGCCGAATCCGGCCAACAACTGGTCCGACGGCCTCTTCACCGCCATTCGGCTCACAAACCCGATGTACGAATTCGTGCCAAACAAACCGCTCGACTACTACACCTGTGCGTTCAAGAAGTCCAAAATGAGCCGATTCTTAGGTATTTCAGCTCTCTATTCCTCTCGCACAGTAACAAGCTCATATTTTACTTCTACTTTCTACTATCATACGGTTTTTTTTTGCAAATTTTAACATTTTAGCATGGTAAACCAAAAATACTTATGGCTACAATTAATTTATTATTCTAGTAATGAATAAAGTTTTGATTGGATCAAAATGCAGTAATGTTTTAGTTATGATTTTTTGGTTTGCCATGCTCAATTTTTATAATTTGCGCAAAGCACAATTAATGTTATATCTGAAATTTATTATGATTAAATATGTTCTTGGTTAAATGAAATTTAATATGCTCAACCCTTACAGTGCAAAGCAGAATTAACTAGCCAATATCGATGTAGTATAGAGTGTATCGGGTCTACGCGAAAGTCACTCCAAATAATAGATGGAATCCGTACCACGGTTCACCCGCGATTTATCATGCTTATTGGACAGATAACATCAAGATAAACAAGATTTGTATGAGTAAAAAGTTTGCAGAGCAAATAGTTTACCCGCTAGAGGGCTCCAAAGTATGAAATTTCAAAGTCGCAATACATGCCATATATACATCAAATCCTACTAAATCGATCATGCTGATTACGAATATGATATTAGATTTAAAATGTCTTTTCAAACAAAAATGTTGCACTTGAAAAAGTAAATAAATTAGCAAAACTACGCTATAACTTTATAACTATTAAAGCTACGGCATTTTAACTTTTACCATTCGACTCAGAATGCTTTTTCCAATCAGAAAACGTGTATAATTTTAATTTTTAATTTTTAACTTTAATTTTAATTTTAGCACGTTATTTTTGGCAAAACACTAAAAATTAAAATTATACATGTTTTCTGATTAGAAAAAGCATCCCGAGTCAAACGGTGATAGTTAGAATGCCCTAGCTTTAATAGTTTTCAAGTTATTGCGCAGTTATAATAGATTTATATACTTTATCAGCCGCAAATTTATTGATTGACGAGATAGCTCAAATCTGATATGATATTCATAATCAGCATGGTCGATTTAGTAGGATTTGATGTATATATGTCATGTATTGTGACTTTGAAATTTCATACTTTGAAGCCCTCTAGCGGGTAAACTATTCGCCCTGCAAACTTTTCACTCATACAAATCTTGTTCATATTGATGTTCTCTGTCCAATAAGCATAATAAATCGCGGGTAAACCGTGGTACAGATTCCATCTAGTATTTGGAGTGACTTTCGCGTAGACCCGATACACTCTATACTACATCGATATTGGCTAGTTAATTCTGCTTCGCACTCTATATCTGCTATATCATTTATCATTTATAATTTGTGTTGGATTATTTAATTATTAATAACAACCTGCTATTTCTAATTTTATAATATTGATAAATTGTGAGAAAATATTAGAAAATTATTCAGTATAATATAGAAGTGAAATATAATCTACAGTAATTTCTTAATTGAGTTTAAATCTCTTGAGTTATAAAACCTCGGATATAACATATTATAACTAAATAACCGGAATTATTTTAACTGTATACAATACAAAAATAGAAGCGCGTGCAACAATATCT
>JAQIXC010000385.1:0-28812 GCA_034697605.1 Metabelba pulverosa | reverse complement strand
CCTCCCTCCCTCCCTTAAGAATTATGCCCTTTGGGTATAAAATTAGAACTAATATTGAATGAGAGAAAGTGGCAAGAAAGTTTGAAATTAACTGGAAAAAGTGTATTTGCAAACAGAAAGAACATGATATCTCCGACGAACTCAATACTGACGGGAATGGCGGTGTCGGACATGTGTGTCATCGCGTCTTACATTCCGTTCGCAATCCATAACTTCATCCGCACGGAGACGGACGAGGAGGTGGTGAACGCGTACGGCTGGGCCTTCTTCACCCTCTTTCACGCCCACTTCACCGTCGTTTGTCATACCATTTCCATTTGGCTCACTGTCATACTCGCCGTCTGGAGATACCTGGCCGTCAGGTGCGCTTTAAGCATGGCCTTTTATTTATTTAGATATTTCGAACATAAAATATATATTTATATATTTGAACTAAATTTGCAAATATTTATTTAGGTCTCCAACCAATAGCAAGCAGTGGTGTTCGATGAAAAGGGCTAAATACGCGATAATGTGCGCCTACGTACTGGTGCCATGCTCATGCCTTCCCCTCTTCTTGTCATTTACGATCAGTGAATTCGAAAGCGAATTCAAACCGAATCAAACATTTTTTCGGGTAAATTGTTTTCTCTGTTTTATTCTCAACTTTTATTTCTTAATCCACAAACACATCGATAGAACCGAACATAACATTAAAATTCAATTTTTGAATTCAATTCAATAATAGCATCGAATTGTAGAGAACGGGAAAAAGTTCTTAAGATTAGTGAAAGAATATATGTTTATTGTATGCTATCATTGATCAGTTGCTAACAATTGTTGCTTTGGCGTTGAAAATAGAAGAAACGGCTATTGAGACGAATGAGTATTATGTTCATTGGTTCGATAGTTTGCTAGTTTTATCTCAACACCATTTCTACCATTTCTACCACTTCTTCCTATGTCTCGAAGTACACAACATAACCATATATTCCAGACATTCGTTCCTTTCACTCAATATTTTACACAAATTTTTTTCTCTCTTTTTTCGCTTCAATTATATTGGGTTTAGATCTGTTGACAATAAAACGCGTTTTGAAATAATTTTTCTTTTTTACACTTAATTTAAACCGATTTACAAAAATAGTTATTAATCATTGCTTAATGTACAGAATATCGAATAGTTTACAATTTGTTTTTATTTTTATGCAATGTGTTATTTAAATTTTTACAATAAAGAAAAAACTTGCATAAATAATCAATATATATTTATTATTAAATATAGTTTAAACTTTAATAGTCAATAATAATTTAATAGCTAATTAATTTAAAGTATTACAATTATTATTACTAATGATATATTTAGTATTAAAATATTTTATTTTATTTTATTAATTTTTGCCTTATATGCATAAATTAAAGTAATAGGTTTAAAAACATCTATTTTAATGTATGTATCTCTAATGAATAATTTTTTAATTATTGTACATATTTAACTTATTAACAATCTAATTTTTCTAACAGTCTAATCTAATTTTTTAGTTTATTAAATTGAAATTTGATTATGACATTGATTTTTATTATGTCTAACCTAGTTAAGATAAAAATTCAAAGTCAAATGTAAGCATGCTGATAGTTAATATAAATTATTAAAATTCATATTTAAGTTTAGTGTATAATAAAAGCAAAAATGCATCTGTTATTTTTCAACCAGTATTTTTTTATTTTTCATTTATTTTTTACTTTACGGTACTTTTTTTGTTTGATAATTATGCTTTGATCGAATTTTATATTATTTTAAAATATCTAATTATTAAAATAATCAGTTTGTTAACTATTAAAATATTTTACATTATACTTATTATTTTTATCTTTATAGACAATATAAATAAATAATTAAAATTACATATAGCATAATATATAGCATACTTTTGTTATGGTTTAAAAAATAGATTCATATTAGTTTGCAATAATGCACAATACATTTAAACGTCAATTTTGTATTGTTTATACTAACTGTGTATTTAGTAGCAGTAGCAAGCTGATATTAATTGCATTATTAAATTAATAATTTTTTGTTATAGCTAAATATTTATAAGCAAATATTTGTTAGCAAAACAATTTTCTCTGATCTAGTAGGAAAAAATTGTCTATGTACTCTGTACTGTGTACTGTGTAATTACGTAACGAAAATTATAGCTTCAATACAAGATTATAGATTCAAAAAAGAAAATATATTTCAAATTGATTTCTCAAATTCAAAACACATTATACGGTGCTTACTAAAAAGCTTGATAATTTTGTTTTTGCTCAACTGTTAGCTAAAATTATTAAGAATTCTATATTTTTCCAATCAATAAATTTTACTAAAAAATCGATATTTAGTTAAACAGTAAATTACGTGTTATTAATGGAAAGGGATTTATAATTTCCCATCCCAAATGAATAACAGGAATAGAAATGAATAGAGATTTAAGAAATTGATTTCAAAAATACTCATATCGTAAGAAAGAGTCGAAAGACTGACTGAATGAATGCAATAACTGATTGAAGGATTGAGGGAAGGATTGAGGGAAGGGTTGAGTGAAAGAGTGAACACCGAAATGGTTTCGAATGGCTCTGATTTGCATTTCAGGTGGACTTCAGTGACATCGCGAACCGGAACGAAGAACTGCTCCAAAAGCTCAACTTCTGGATGTTTAGTGTACTCCTCAAACTGATTCCGTGTGTGTTGTTAACAATTCTGAGTTTAGCTCTGATTAAAGTTCTGGTCGAAGCGAACAAACGAAAGCAACGACTGCTGTCGACGAACATTCCGATGCGGAAGAACTTCAACGACTCGTTGGTCGCGACCAACGACTCGTCGCCGAAGAACAGCTGCGAGAAGAGCGAAAAGAGCCGAAACGCGTCGCAACAGAGCAGCGACCGGACGACGAAAATGCTAATCGCGATACTAATCATGTTCTTGGTCTGTGAGTTCCCCTCCGGCATACTCGCCCTCCTCAGCGGCATCTTCGGTAAGATCTTCTTCAACAACGTCTACAACAAGTTCGGAGATCTCATGGACATGTTAGCGCTCATCAACTCTGCCGTCAATTTTGTTCTCTACTGTCTAATGTCGCAGCAGTTCCGCAAAACATTTACCAAGTTGTTTTGTATGAAGTACGAGATCGAGAACACGCGCCAGTCCTACCACTTGGCCCAGTCCTTCAACACGTGCAACACCGCCTGTGTCTAGTGCGAGACCACCGCTCCACCCCTCCACCCCTCCACCGCTCCTTTGCCAGCGTCAACCAGCGCTACACCAACTCTGCGCCAACTGTACCCAAACTCTACGACAAGTGTATACTTAACGCTAATTCGATTTCGACTAAAAACATCAAATAAACTGTAATTTACTTTAAAATTTCACCCATTTATACATCTAATGACAAACGAAAGGAACTAAACTCACAAAATGTTATCAAATGTTCGTCAAATCACAAATCGATTTATTCGAATACTAATTGTTTGTTAGAATATTGTACAGAAAAAGCCGAAACTCTTATTTAAATCTAATCTCAGATTAAAGCCGAAAACAGTATTTTAAATAAATTTTTTATTTACGGGTAAGTCGTGTTCAGCGAATAGTTTTGAAATCTAATGCCAATGACTTAATTGATTTGAAACCAAACGATAATTATATTAACATTTTTTTGTAATAAAACTTTTCAAATGCATTAGTTTTTTAATCTAAAATTGATTTTACATTCTTTTTCCGCTTATTGTGAAAGAAATTTCAATTCTCATTTATCTGTATAGTTTAATTACGCATGTTTATTTGAAAACATGCAAATTCTGGGTTAAAGTTGTATTTAGTTTGCAAACTTATTATGTATTAATAATATTGTAGAAACTGAATGAATGTATAAAATGTAGCTTATAAATTAACATAAATTAAATATAAATTAATATGGCATCTTAAAATTAAATATAAAACAACATAATTAGTTTTGATAAATTACTTTTAAACCGAAATTATGTCATTTTTAAAAACAAATATTCTCAACCGACGCCCACTTTTACATTCCCTAAAATCATTTAAGTTTTTTTAAAACATAAAGTTTTTGCCCAAAAACTAATGTATATTTTGATCTAAAAAATAATCTATTATTTGATTTATTTTTAGATTTATTTTATGTCAATTTTTATCATGAAAAAGCATTCATAAAATAGAAAACATTGATTCATTTGTGTACAGGTTAAAATACATGTTAAATTTATATTTAAAAAAATATTTGCTAAGAATAACTTTACTTTTTTAATTGTTATAATTTATCATTATGAAGCATTTGGTTATTTATTTTAAAATTTAAATTTTAATTAATAAATCTGTTCAAAATTATTGCTTATATAAACAATAATCATTTATTTTTAAAACATGTCAGGAATAATTTATTCATTTGGTTATGCTTGATTAAATTGAAATTTAATTTAAATGCAATTATGATGTTATTTAGCTTTTGCTTTTAATACAGAAATTTTACTTTACTCTCAATATTATTTTGTATAAATAATTTAATGTTTAAAAAACATACTGTGATATAATTTGTTGGATTATGTATTTATAGTTTAAAATGTTTATACTGTATTTAAAGCAATAAATTATTAAATGTTATAAATAAACGGTTTAACCCTTAATTAATCTAATTTAAGAGCCAAAGTCTAGAAAATATGAAAGTGGCAAGATACAACTTGATAATAACTTATTGATTGGTATAATAAAAGGAAGTGATATATTTGTGATTTAAACTTGTTATTTTAGTATTAGTTTCTTTTGGTATATTGTTTATTTATTAACAATATTAAAATTTTGATAAACGTGTCTAGATTAAATTATATTTTCATCAAAGAACAAAATATACTCACAAATACTGGTTGAATAGTAAAAATAAGTGTAAATGACGTTTTGACAACAAAGTCGCTTGTTGACGAAGTTTATCAAGTTCTTACTACCAATCACTTCAAGTTTACTTAAAATTTCTTATTTATTCAAGTTTTAGATTATGACTAAATTGTTTAATTATTTTGATTTATTTTTAGCAACAGATATACACCATTACTACAAATGCATTAACAAAGTATGAGTCGAGAAATTGAAAACTCAGGCATTTTTACGAATTTCATTTATTTTTAAATTTATTATGTCTTAAAGTTGGCCGTACTGTTTATACTAAAATAATATTGATACTAACATTTTCAAACAGTATAGATAAAATTGTGCTAAAATATAACTAAAACATTCCTAATTAAATAAATTTCAACAAGTGTTATAAGACTTAATTATTTCGATATTATTTGCATTAAATAATCAAAACTACAGATCAGTATTTGCAATGCAATGGAGATTCAAAGAAACGCATTCATTGGGTAAATGTGTTACAGATTTTTCAAATTTTCTATAATTAGTATATTTGATGTTTTATTGCAAACAATCGCAAACAAAGTGTTGTTTTTTAGCTTCAATTAGTTGTTTGAATAAACAAAAAGTGATTTCTTGTTGCAGAGCAGCGAAAGTCGGAATCATTTGAAATGCTGAACAAATACCCGGATAGAGTGCCCGTCAGTAGCCATTCCTCCCGCCTTTCCACCCATTCGTTTGGCTTCGCATTCACGCCGAAAGATTAATTGTTTGAATTTACACATGCTACAATTAGGTAATAATCGAGAGAAGTCCGCACGCGAACATCACCCAGTTGGACAAGGACAAGTTTCTGGTGCCGTACGACTGCACAGTCGCGCAGTTCCAGTGGACGATTCGCCGGAGATGTCACTTGAATGCGAGTAAAGCTATCTTCCTATTCATCAACAGAACTCTACCCCAGGCCTGGTATGTCGACCACTAATCAATAATCTCGTATTCGCCCCAAATTAAACATAATATTATCCACCAATTGCACCAACTCTTCAATGATTGTCTCATCTGTCAGTGTTTTCGTGTGCTGTGGCTATCACTTGATTCGGTTGTTTAGAGCAGATATAGCCATAAAAATATAAATAATTGTCGAAAAAAGATTAGTTTTTGTTTTATTTTTTATATCCGACTCGCGTTCGCTCCGGTCTCTCCTCTCCCCTCTCCTCCCCTCTCCTCTCCTCTCCCCTCCTCTCGTCGTTCTCGTTCTTCTCATTCGGTCTTAATGTCTGTGCGTTTATCAACAAATGAATGGCAATAATGGAGTTATGCTCTTCTTCTAACATAAATGACTTGTTGTAGTGCTCTCATGGGTGAGATATATCACCGGCACAAGGATGAGGACGGCTTCTTGTATATGGTCTACAGCGGCGAAAACACTTTCGGCCACCGCTGCTGCTCAGCATCCCATTCCACTCACTAATCAAACCATTAATAATAATAACCGAAAACTGAAATTAAGATTTTTGAGATGATTTGAATTTTTCTATTATATCAGAATTAATGCTCTTTTTTCAAAAACAGCCGAATTTTTGAGAAAAGTTTAATCGAAAGCCGTTATAGCGAGTAGTGATCATCTTGTGATCACATGCAGAGATTTATTGATTTTTGTGATAAATTAACATTTTTTAGTATTTAGAACTTTTTAAATGTGAATATCCGCTAAGACTTTCTAATGTTTTATACAAAATTAATCAAAAAATTTTGCATCAAATGTTCTTTATTATTTATAACTGGTTTTTATTCTACTAATAAAATGTTTTTTTTATATTAAATAGCATTCATTTAGTTGACATATTCATGCATTCGCACCCATTGGGTGTTTAAAGTATATAAATTAGTTATCAATCGTATTTTTAGCAACAATATTCGACAACAAAAAAGCGATGTTTGTCTCATAAAATTATAATTTATAATCTAATAGTTTGTATAAAAAGAGTTTGTTTTTTGGCGTAATCTCAAAATTGCTTGAATTCCCAGATCGTAAACAACAAAATATGTACATAAATCACATTTTCTCTATAGTTACGCACAATCGCCGTTACTTTCGAAGTAATAAACTTTAGAATTTTTAAACCATGATAATATTTCGTGTACTCGTAATTACAATGTCTAAAAATTTTTTGATTGATTGCTAAAACAATTTGCATTGAACTGCAAATTATAAAACTATCGTTGTTTTGTCACCCTGTTATTGGAAATGGTTTTAAAGAATTGTAAATTTAATAAAATTCAGTCAAATGTGTTGGGTTACAGTAGTATCAAGGTCAAATGCCGAAAATGCCATAAATATTCTTCTTTAATCGGTTAACGGTTCCAGTCTTGGCGTCGCCGCGTATTTTCGGTTTAAACCTAAGAGTCAACCGCTCGTAGAGACCAGTGCTTTGTTTTTGCTCTTCTTTTTGGGTTCGGCTTTGTTTCGGTCTTAAGGCCCAAGTCTTGAGCGCATTGTTCGGGCGCTTGTGGTTTGGCAGCTGTCGGCCATTGGCGGCACCGATTCGGTCATAGATGAGTGTATTGTCGTAGTTCTGGCCGTCGTATGCACTCGAACCGGTATATGGGTCTGACTCTAAACGTTTATACAATATGTCTATAATTTTGCGAAAACACATTCATTTGTTTGCAATTGTGTTAACGTTTTTTAAATTATTATTTTCTCGAAAGTAAATACTATATTGTTATGCAAACAGATAGACACGACTCACAGACACATTAACCTTAAATGGTTTTAAACTTTTTTATTTTATTTCAATTTTGTCTATTCTTTTCCTACAATTTTATTATAAATTTTAACTTTTTTATATTATTATTTTCCCAAACTTTTAATTAAATATAATTATTTTTAAAAATTATAATAAATTGCGTTTTCTGGCTATTATTAATTAATTGTCGTGTTTTTCATATCTAGTAATAAATTCCACGAATTCGTACTTGGTTAAATATTTACTAAGAGTTTTAATGTTACTAATATTTTAGTCGAAATTTATAAACTTTTTGATAAATTGATACTAAACTGTCTACTTTAATTTAGTTTTAATCAACCAAAATTTCTAAAGATTAATTGTCAGTTTACGCCTCCCTATATGCTGCTATGTCAGTGAAGCCTGGTGTTGGTTAGCCCTGATATTTATACTTGATAATTTAATAGATGACAAACCTAGAGAGCCATAGAAGGAGTAAGAAGAAGGATATCGCGTGTGTTGTGGTTTCGATACTTTCTTCGCGTTATATGAGTTTAAAAAGCCATTCGATTGCACTTTTCGTATACTCTGTTCGTATTGTTTGGGTCGGTATGAGAGTGAGGCCATCGGCACCCGTTGCCCAAAGTTGGGCACTCGAGCACTGAATCCGCTATAATATGGATCGTCTATGAAAAGCAAATCAATTAGATTTCAATAGCATTTTTAAACATGCTAAGAAGTCATCAATTACCGAATTGCCTCGAATGTTGACCTAAAGAGTAGACATTCTCCTCGTAATCGGGTGTAGGTGTGGGCTCTTTCGGTTTGGGAATATTCCTGCTCTTCAAAGTGCCACAACTCTTGCCTTTAGTGCGTTTGAAGTCCCTGGGCGGCAGTTTCGGCGGCTTTGGCTCTAGTGCTGACTTCTGATGAATCAGTCTACCGGTGCTCGCATAGTGTTCGGACGAGTGACTGCCCGATGACGAGCTATAGTTGCCGGGTATAGAGTACGGGTCCTCATCTGATGACTGCTTCGGGCCGTCAAATATCGACAAGAAATTCGGTACCGAATGTCGTTTCGATATCGCTATTCGATTCAATCATTTAATTTAATTTTGTTTCTATAAATATTTTAAAAGTGTTACACAAAAGTTGCAAACTATGTAAAAATTGACTAAAATTAAACTATTTATAGTATAAATTTTATACCATGGTTTAAAATATTCTAAACCCATTTTACGCCACCAGCAATAAATTTTATTCAAATTATTATACAGTTCTATTTTGTAAATAAACTTTGATGTAAACTGTTTTTTATCTTTCATAAAAACTCTAAATATTAAATAATTTCCTATAATTTTGTGCAGTTATAAGAGTGATAGAGCGCAGAGCAGTGTTGTGCCTAACATCATATCATGTAATAATAGTAGACTCACTCGTATGCAAAAGTTTATTCTTGATGAAATCAATGGCCACAATGTTGATGACCATTACCCAAACGGGTAGATCGAGGACATCGGACGAGTCCTTCGCGAAAGCAATACAACAAATGCACTGACTTTCGAGCATTTGTCGGTCGGGATAAGCGCGACGTAATTCGCGCGAAACGTTTGACTCAAACTTCTTCATATCGAAGAGTCGAACCGCTTTGTTGTACTCCAAGAGTCCGTTTTGTCTGATTATGTCATTCGAGACGCTAGTCGTCTGATCCGGATATTCGTCGCATTGCCAGCACTTGATGTAAACGTTTGATTTGGCCATTCGTTTAATCAGAATATTGCCCGTATCTGACATTCGGATCTTAACGCCCTATTAGTTGTTTGCCAATAATTAACCAATCAATATTTTTACCATACACAATTAACAAACTTAAGCATTTCGATGTGATTTGCAATTAGATTAGATTTACTGAAATTGGGTCATTGGATGAATTCGATTAATTTTCACTTTTATAAATATTTACTGTGTATTTTGATCAAGTTTGATCGAATTTGCGAGAAAGTTTTGCAAGGTATTTTCCCAGCAGATATATCCCAATGAAAGTTTCATGCCATAAATTAGTTCTTATCTTTTAATAGATTTGTTAGATTTTGTACTAAATTTTTATGAATTTAATTAAAAAATTTTGGCAAATATTTTCGAAAAAAATTTGTTATAACTTAAAAGTGACAACAGAAGGAATTTTCTTATGAGAAATAGATTAAGAACGATCAAGTGCAACTTCAAATTTACACATTAGCATGCTGTTATTTACAATCGTTACAATTACAATCGTGTCAAATGCAATATCTTTCTCATCTTAAGAAATAAAATAAAATACTTGTAAAACATAAACTGAATAACTGAATGCACTGGTGTTATGTCAATTGCTAGCTTTCCTCAAACAATTAAGCATGTGTTTGAAGTTGAAACGTGTAGTGCAAATATTGACATGTTCTTGTTTGATGGCTTCGATCGTCGCAAACACTTACGTCTCCAATAAGTCTTTTGACAGAATCAGTCTTTGGGTCTCTCATCGGGTTATCGAAGCCATTGAGACCAATGCGATAGCCGTCGAAACCCAAGTCTGAGCCGTCGATCGATAGAACGGTGTTTCGGGCGTAAGCTTTAGCAACCCTACCGTTCCTCTCCATACATATGATTTTCGCCCAAATCTCATCGTCTATTTGCTCCCATTTATTGAATACTTCTTGAATGTGATCCTAATTGTTACCAACAAATAGAAATATGCTTACTTGCCTAGCTCATGTTTTGTTTAATTTTATTGTCTTTTGCTTAAATTACGTTAAATATTAAAATTTTCGTAGTTTAAAATAAAAATACTAACAATTGAAAAATTAGTCTAAGAACTATCTAAAAGTTTCAATGATTCATAAAATTTATTCAATTTTTTAATCGTCGCTAAAACGTTAATAAATTCGTTACACAATATGTTTCGTTCAAAATAGGATTCAGACCTTCTTTTTCATAAATAGAAATCTCATGTCTTTTATGCGAGACTTCGCAAAATAAAAACAACAATTTTTGTGCTAAATTACAAATTAATTTCTTCTTATTATTGTTATGTCTATCTATATATGGCTTTTCGCGAAAGAAGATTCTGATTCATATGATATAAAGTAGGCGTTTGGACCTTAACTATAAGTTTTGTTGAGTAAAGACTATCGCTATTACTCTGTATTGTTATTATTTAGAAATTATTCAAAATAGTGTCGTCAAGGTTTGAGCCGTCATATGCTTTAGGACTTATTCTGCTCTTCAAACCGATTAAAATGTTTCTTCATATTAAGCTTTTAATCGCTATATTGTATAAAAACTTTTGTTTTTCTTTTTGGAATTACGCGAAAGTGTTTTGAAATTAGAAAAACAAAATAATAGGTTTTCAACAAAAAAATTGCGCAAAAAATCTTATGTCAAAAAATTAGGTTTGAAAAGCAATAATTAAAAGTTTGTCTTTACTTCAAAAAGTTCGTCTTTTGTCATCCAAACGGTCTTCTCGTCATCGTATGGCAAATAATTTCCCAAATAGTCGGAGCACTGGTCGAGGGAACGGGAGATAATCCGGCGCCGACTTATCATTTGGAAAACTTTTTTCGATTCTGTATTCACTAAAGACTAACTAAAACGAAAACTTTTAATACGCTTTCAATACATAAACAGTTTAGCAGTCGATTCACATTTGGTTGCATTGATGTTGTGCTCACTCTTTGATTAGTTAACAAATTAAAAGTCAGAACTGAGTGAATAGTCGAGTCTCCCTCTGGAGCGACGAGTGCTGAAATAGGTCAGCCGTCTCCCTCTCCCACCTCCAACCTCTCAAACTACCCATAGCTTACGGTTGACCTATTTCTCAGTTAACGCATACAAAAGCATTGCATTTCTCCTCATAAACAGTGTATTAGTCTTCGCGGGACTCGAATTGCTTCAAATTGAATGCAAACATTCAGTCAATGCTATCGTAGAAAGTGTTGATCGCTTTTCGAACATTAATATCGAATAACTGGAGAAATACTTTATATAATTTCTTATCAAATCAATTATCCAAATAAGGAAAAACAATATTTACTTATCGGTTGAAGAGGTTTTTCAATGATTCTCCAAAAAACAAAACATTAAACTTTGTTTCGAAATTAAACGAAACTTATAATCGATTTTCCAAAACCCGAATTAATGCCTAAGTGTGCCTCAGAATAGCTCGTCGACTGTCCTGTCGTTTGGGTGACAATCGATGATTAACCCCAAAAATTGTCGTTCAATTCGGGAGATATTCTATAAAGAGATGTTAATCTTGATAAAAATGAAACACATTTGTCATTTTCCAAGAGTTGCTTTTCGCACATCTCCGGAGAATTCGATAAAAGCTCTCAATAATACACTGTTTGTCGAAGCCGTGTATCGCTCGAGTAGTAGAGACACAGAAGTATTCACTAAATTATTTAGATTTCAACGCATTTTTTGCAAAATTATTCTCAAATTTTGTGCTTAATTAGGATTAATGAGTTTGCAATGAAATGTAGTTTTAAAGCTAAATAATTAATGCGTTTTTATTGAGCGTTTTGGCGCAAAAATCCCTGATTACACCCGAGGGTCTCACTCGGGGACACATTCAACCTTTAAACTAATCGTCCCTTTAATTACAAAAATTGAATTTATTTTTTAATCCTATTATCTCTATCTTTGAAAATTAAAAAACGATCAGATTTTTTGCCTAATGGGCTCAAAAATTATTAATTGACAATATATATATAATTTCATAAAAGAAAAGTTTGGTACAGTATAATTTTTTAATACCTGTATAACAAATGTCTAAATCTAAGACACGATCGACTAATTAATTTGAAATAAAGTTATCATTTCCTAGAAATCTAATTCCAGTCCAAGATTTTGATCGTTGGACTGATTTGTGATAGTTTTGGTCGAAATGGGAAAAACATTAATTGTTTTCGCTTTTAATTTAATCGCTTAAACATTAATTATATCCGCTTTCGGTCTCACTATTCATATAAAGCACTGGTATTTAAATTTTAAATTAAATAATTTATTGTATTTCTTGTCAATTAAAATCTGATTAAATAAGCGGTTGTTAAGCAGGAATGAAAACCTAACAAGTATGAATGATTTTATACGGTAATAAAACAAAATTTGCACAGTAATTCATATCAAATATAGTAGAATATACTGTAAAAGTTTATGCTTAAGTACTAACTTATTCCCGAAGAATGTTTAACATCTTATGCCTTTGTATCTCATTATTGCAGACTTTAAAGCATAAAAAATTATTTTTCGCGTTTAGATTAGATTTGTATGAAACAAATTATTGACCTTTTATTTAAATTAGTCAAATATGAATAAAACAAACATTGTAAACTGATAACGAGTTGATTAGTTTTGCAAATCTATTTCGTTAGCAGTGTAAAGTAAGCTAAAATATGTCGATTTTTCGCAAAGTTTAGTTAATTTTCAAAACTCAGACTTCGATCTCCGATATATTGATTAAAATCTAACGATTTGAGTAACAACTGCTAAAAATAATCACTTTTAGCGACAAATTCTTTCTTTTTCCTCAACAAAAAAGTTGATTGGAATGAGTGAAAAGACGTAATGATTTGTACAATCGGTTCAATTCAATGCTAAATACAATTACAATAAATCGACAATTATTTAGTCGTTTCGCGAAGTCATTGACACTTTGATTGCGAATTCGAGTCTTACTGTTAACTGAAGTCTAGTTTATGTGTTTATGCGTTTGGTTTTGATTGACTTGAGTTAACAGAAAAGCGTTTATTTCGAGAAATCAATAACAAGAAAAAAGTTGAATAATAATTGAAATAATGGTTTAAACGGTATAAACAGGCAATTAATTAGAAGTGTAATAAAGAAAAATATAAATATAGATATAATTAACGGTTGGAATCTCGACGTGAATTTTGGCGAATAATTGACTGCAAAGTCTATACTTTATACTGTATATCACGGTTTATACAGTATAGAAATGTTTGGTCTCTTTAAGACGCGTTGTACGCATGCGTTGGACTCAATGGCGACAACAAATCCATAGATTAATTGTGAATTAGATTTGAATTCTTTTCACTCGATTTGAATGCTTTTGGACTAATGTCGGCCACAAAGCCGGCGTCGGGTCAGTCGTCGACGTCGTTCCGCATGTCTGACGGCGACTGGATCTGCGACGACAAGGACTGTCAGAACATAAACTTCGCGCGAAGAACGAGTTGCAACCTCTGCGGTAAAGACAAACCAAGCGATTCCCGACATAAGGACAGAGACAAGGATAAGGATAAGGATAAGGAGAGAGACAAAGACGGCGACAAAAAGCGCAAAATCGGTCACGAGATCGGCAAAGCGGCCGCCGAGAAGTCCAAAGGCCTCTTCTCCGCCGACGACTGGCAGTGCGGACGGTATGTCCAGTCCTTCACCTCTTCCTCTCACTCTCAGACACCCGTCCGAACAGTTAGACTATTAAGCAATTGAATCGATTTTAATACTAATTAGTATTTCTATTGATTTTCAAATCAATTAAAAAACAATATTTGAACCAAACTATTGACAAATTGTGTATCGATTGCCTATTGCCGGTGCTGTGGGTCGGGCGCTGTGACGGTATGTGTTGGGCACTGGTATGTGTTGGGCACTGGGTTCAGGTGCGGAAACGTGAATTGGGCGCGGAGGTCGACCTGCAACATGTGTTCGGCGCCCAAGTTCGGCGACAACGAGGAGAGGACTGGATTGGGCGGCGGCTATAACGAGCGCGAAGAACACGTCGAGTACATCGAGAGGGAGGAGAGCGACGGCGAGTACGACGACTTCGGCCGACGCAAGAAGAAGCGGCGGACGGCCGGCAGCGGCGATGGCGACGACTCCAAACACAAACCAACTGACCATCGGCTCAATGAGAAAGACATTAATTCGAGTCATAATAGAAGTGAGAAAAATGAAGACAATTCTGAGGACGAGGAGGAAGACGATGGCGACGACGACAGCGATGGCGGCGCAGATGTCTCGAAGTATCGGCTCGAGTCCGATGAGGACGAGGACGAGGAGGAGGACGACGACGACGGAGACCTCTCGAAGTACGACTTGAGTGACGTCGTCGACGACAAGTAGTATCGGTTTCGGGGTTTCTGTTCAACACTTTATTACAATATTTGATATAAAAATCCAATTTTAAGACAAAACTTGTCTTTAGTTTTCAATCTATTCTCTCTCTTCTATCGAATCAAATTCAAGTCAACTATTGCTCGAAATTGTCATTAAATTACATAACAATTAGAAAAGAAATCGTGAATTCATTTTTTGAAATTTGCATTTTTAATGTGATTTTTCATTCATTTCTTCGAATCAATTATTTAATAATAAAATGTTTTTTTTTTTCGATTATCTTGACATTCGTTTTGCTCTCTTTTTTCTCCTCTTAAAACAAATATCAATTTTATTCATTGATTCGAAAACACATTTTGACCCCAAAATCGAAACAAAAATAAGAAAAGAATTTAAGCATAAAATCGAAACTTTTAAGACAATTAAAGACAGAATTAAATTATTATTCCAATACTCGAGGGCTTCGAATGCCTCGACTTTAGCTGAAAACAGAGTTATAATGTGTTTCGCAAAGAGAGAGTTGGCGTCAAAAGTAAATCAATTTCAGAAACTATTCGTCAGTTAATTGTTGTGTCGAAGGAAAAGCTAAAATAATTCCAAACATTATATAATTAATTACTAATTAATTTGATCGTTGGCTCCGATTTCAATGAGTGGTTTGGTTTACAAAACCAAATCAACGCTTATCTAAACTATCGGCGCTTTCGGCCCAGAAACTGGGTTTTTGGATTCGAAAATCAAAACTAAAATTTTACACAATTAACAAATTAAACATGCTTCGAAGCTGTTAATTAAAATTGCTCGAAACAAAAACAAAATACATAACAAATTAATTTGAGAAGAATTGAAATGACATTTATATCTATAAGAATATCGGATAGAAATGCAGGGAATGTGGAGACAGTGTAACGTCAGTCTCCATAGAGAGCGAGAGAGTGAGTGCGGGAGAGAGAGAGGAAGAGAGAGAAGAGTGGTGTTTGAGTGCTTCTGTCTTTAGCTTGGAGAGGGTTGGGGGCTGTGCGCGAACGCAAGCCCCCGCTACCAAAAATTACACGCCCCATCTAATCCATTTTGGAATAGTGGTGGGTTTCATCCTGACTCCGAGTGCAATGAGTCCGACTCGACCCGGGGCCGCCGCCTTCTTGATCACGGCTAACCCGGCGCCAGGTAAGTATGCTTAGGCCTCGCTCGCCACCCCATTCCCCTCACTCCCGCCTATATTCCATTACACCTTGCAACTTTTTCCAAACACATTCACGCCATTAGTCTCTTATTACCAAATCAAACAATTGCGTCAAAACTTTTATTCCACTTTATATCAGAATATTTTGAATATAATTTAGTTATAAATTAATACAGTTTTAAGACATTTGAATAAATTGTCTCATTTCTCAAGAAATTCATATAATTGTGTGAATAGAGCGATAAAAATAGAGAAATCTATTCGCAGAAGAAGTGCTGACTTCTGGCGATAAACTCGTCAAACATTTATCACAATATTATTGTTAGCTTTGCATAGATTTGTGCAGAAAATGTGAAATTAATTAATTAATTGCGAGAATTGAACCGAAATTGTGATTAAAAACCGAATGAAATGTCGTATCAAATGCCGACACAACGACAGGAACAGCAGAGGAATAAGATCTTAGAAGACATTCAGAAGAAGTCGCAACTTCTCAAACAGCAGTCGATAGGCGGGCAGTCGGCGCCGGCGACGGCCAGTGCGGGCGCGGGTGTGACGGGTGCGGCGACGCCGACGCCGCCGGAGAGCGCCGTCGCGGCGTCGATGTCGTCGTCGCAAAGGGCGGCTCTAAATCACGCGCACAATAACTCCTTCGGGTTCTTCATTACGCAGGACTCGTCGTTCGGGAATCTCATTCTTCCAGTTCTGCCCCGATTTTGACCACTTCTACCGAACGGACACTTCGTTCCCGTCAGCGCTTATTAGACTTCGTATTAGACGTCGAAAATATATTTTAGTTTTCATTCATTACAAACCCATTCACTCGTTGACACTATTTTGTACTTTTTTCCAACCATTGCTATCATTCATGAAATTATATTTTAATAAATTATAAATTGGTTAAACATTTTATATAATTATAATTTTACAACTACCGGTATTTATCTATTTATACATGTTACTGCTATTTATTGCCAATTGAAATGAATCGTTTGATTTCATATTTCAAACCCAATTCCAATGTCAAGTCATAAAGAATTGAAATTATTTTGAATGAATCGAAAGTAAAAACTTTTTATTTAAATGAAATATAAAAATGTTTTTCATATAAAATGTATTTCACAAACATCTGGTCATTCGTATCAAATCGATAGCAAATTTTTATACAATTTATATAATTATCTAAAATATTTAAAAATATAAAATACAGTTTGAATAGAGTTGTTGAGCGATCAGAGCAGTGACTGTACGACAGTGGGAATGGGAGGGTATGTGAAGGGAGATAAGTGGCCACAACTCAGCTTAATATTGCAATAGGCCTGACATGTCGGTCCTCTCAGCTCCAGACGATTCATGTGTTTGGTTTTGGCCCGCATTTCGTCCAGTGATTGAGGGAAGTCAGGGATCGGCTTCTTTCCAATTATGTCCGGTTCGGCCGGGTATTCGTCGTCACCTGCGCTCGCATTCCAGACAATTGGTTAAAAGTCTAATTGAGTTGTCGTTTGGTTTACTTTTGTGGTTATTGTTTAGTCAAAAGTTAATTAAACGTTTCGAACATTTTCTTTAGCTTTGAAGTAATTTCTCTATTTTCTCAGCAAATGTTGTAATCCTTTCATTTCATACAAAACTTCCTCGAATTGACACAAAATTAGTTTTTAAACTATTTTATTATAAATGTAATTAAAGTAAAGATAAAAACAATATTCGACTAAAAGAGTAGAATTTACGACTTATGGGAAAATTCGGTACATACAATTCAATTCAATACAATTCAGAGATGAATATTCGAACTTGATACTTAAATCCTAGTCTTTCTGTTTGATAATTATCTTGTTTTGACAACTAAAGGGATTTTTCGATTTAATTTCAGTAGTTTTCGACTGCACTGTAATATTTGGTCATTACTTGAAATATAAAAACCGATTGTTTTGAGCAATGAATGCGAAAATAGAAAAGATGTGAAAACTGGTAGAAATAGTGAGCGAATAGAAAGTGCTACAAACCGGGTAACACGGATACGGCGCCGTCACTGTAGGTGGAGATGACTGGCAGCCAGCGCTCGACACCCATTGACTGCCTCTTGAGCGCGAACTCCTGCACGGCTTTGAAATTTGGCAAATTGTGAATCCGCGAGAGCTCGTAGGCCTGTGGCGGCGCTAGGAATACCCGTTCCTGATAGTGCTCGTCCAGCATCTCTACCGGAGTGCACCACTACGTGTGCCAAGCGTTCAGTCAGTAATAGTTGCGTTGTATTCGACTTCGAGAGAGCATTACCTTAAGAGTTGTCACTTCGGAGTTGTCGAGAACGACCTTCGGCTCACTTTCCAAACAACAGATATAAAACATTGTATCGAATCTCTTGTGGCCGACACTGATCGGTGTCAACCAATCGGACCACTCGTACAGCGACCACAAGTCGGGGCAGAGATTCACTTCGACGCAGAGGTCGAGGAAGGCGGACGGGTTGGCGCGCACCCTCTCCCGCCACTCCACTAAGTCGACTCTCATGTTCTCCAAATCCGAGATCGGGACTAATGGCGTCGAGTGCTGTGACAACGACCCGATGGACGAGACGTTAGTTAATGGCGTCTGAGTTAACAGAAGTACTCCTTTTGGCGAATAATTGGAGTTTAGTTTCAATTCTAATCAACTGAGGAATGGGATGACTAACCCGTCTCTTCGAAAGTCTCTCTAATCGCAGCCACTCTGAGCCCAATATCTGCGGGAAGATAGTCCAAGTGCTCGGAATTGCCGCGTTTTGCGTCGGCCACAGTCAGGGGTTCGGTGACCATCGGGGGTCGCGGACCCATCACACTCGAGGAGAACACTTCTAAGTCGCTTCGGTTGAGGCCCAGACTCTCGAACAGTGACCACCATTTGGGCGAATAGTCGGCCACTTCTACTTTGCCGCCGGGGAAGACGAAGGCCGAGGCCATGAAGGAGCTGAGGCCACTGCGCTTCACCATCATTATGCGGTAGTCACAGCCCGACATCTGCCCCCCTTTCGACGCCCCGGCAGACACTTTCGCCGTATTTCGCACTACTTTTTCGCTGACTGAGGCCCGGCTGACGATAATGAGAGAAGAGGCCTCTTTCCACGAAGGGCTCGCTGTGCCGGTGCTGGCCATCACTGCAATCGACAAATCAGTCGACAATTAGTTTTTCAAAACTTAAGTCACGTTTGAAATGAATTTCTCATTTCATCGCTTAATGTGGAACAAGAAATCAAACTTTAATTCAAAGCAAATAAAAAGTTAGAATTACTTCCGTATTAGTCGTGATATTTCGATAACTATAACTCAGATTTCGTTTAAAACAATACAAATCCGATAAATTGGCAAAAAATTGTCATATATTTAACAAAACACTCTTAAAGTCGACTTCAAATCGACAAATCAATGGCATAACTGATTGACAAAAACAATTGAAAAGTTTTGGCAAAAATGTGAGAAACCGATGGAAAGAGATATTACAGTTCTTGCAGTGAAACTGAATACCCAATTGGATTGAAAAGTGAACTTATTTTCCGCGATTTGCAAACTCGTCATATATAAGGATTTGGCAAAAGTGTAGTAAAAAAGTTTGTATTCGTACAGCAATTGTGAGTCGGTTTTTGGGTCAACTGGTGTTTCCTTCGCTAGGAATGGGAACACATAATCGGTAGTCTAAATATAACAGCACTGGTAACCCAACGCCCGGCCAATACAAGCCGACTGAGTGGAGAACAAGACAAGTCGTGAAATAACTGGATATTCGAAATAATGAACTTTAACGCCGAAACTCGTAATGAGAGTAAACTAATGGATAAACTCTTATATACCTTATATTCGACGCTATTATCGGTCGAATCAGATACAACTCAGAGCACACATACCTCCGAAACGTATCTTTGATGGCTTGACCTTATTGTCTATTTCACTCGAAAAACATTTTTAAACATTACGATTGGTCTTACTTTTAATTCTCATTCCTAAATACGTCATTAAATTTAAACTGTGTGTTTTTGCATTGTATGCATAAGTTATACGAATTTGAAAGTTAAAGTCATATTTCACTTACAATATCGCTTTGAGATGTGGGAAGTGATTGCATTCAAAGAGTTCGGATATAAGCCGAAGACTTTGGGAAATTCAATGCAATGTTTGCTAATAAATAAGCTTTTTGTCAATTGACGAAAAAATCCCATTTTTTAGGTTAAGCGGATGACTGGCTAACCATTTATTTACTCTTTTCTCCGCTTTTCTTATTAATATCAATAGTGGCTTAACTGAAGGCGAAAACAATTTTCTTTACAATTCTCTGTTTTATAAAGAAATTCTCTATTTTATTAACTTTCCTTCAAAATCATCATTATTTTCAAAATAATAATCAGATGTGTTGTTAAGATAAACATTTGTGTTTATACCGCTATCGTTAATTATAAACACAGATACATTTACAAGCATGGTAAATTTCGTAATATTGGATACTCACTATTGGTTAATCGAGTCAATACGTGCTGTTTGTCGTAGAGTTGAGCTCTGATTTTGAATCCCAAAGAACTTTATTAATTATCACTACTTTAATAACTATTATTATTAAACATTTTTATTCTTGACACTTTTAAATAATAGCTCATAAACTTTTAACAAAATAGTTATGTATTATTTTTTGTTATAATCATTCCTTAAAAATGCTTGTATACTAACTAAATAGTTATGTAAAAGTTTTATTTGAAAACTTACGGCAAAACATGAGAAATTAAGAACCGGTTCTCAGAGGCGAGCGTTCATATGATTGGATCCAATTGTCCGAAACTTCTGAATATTAGGCTTGAAATTAGGTCAACAGATACTACGATCAAGACTTTCAAACTAAATGTCGAACTGAGTCTAGACATTGAAATTGTTTAATTCATAAGACGGCTAAATTTTAATTCTTGTTTGTACAATTCTCGATATTGTTTGTATATTTATTTATAATTTGTGATTATAATTAAATTCAATGAACTAATCAAACTCTACATATGACGAATCGGGAGAGAAATTGGAAATCGTTTCGTAAATATATTCAATTTTCCAAACTTTCCTTTAATATGTTTGCTCTATATTGTGTTTACTTGCTAATGGATTAATTAAAAATAAGCGCTATTTTAATTTGGAGGTTTTGCTAATTTATTTGTTATTCAAAACATAACACAACTAACAATTAATAGCATTTTTTAAATAGTATTAATATGCGAAAATATTGCATTTGTCAATAAATTGTCTAACATAGCTTAACTGTTAAACTTTTACATTTAATAATGCTAAAACAAAAATTAATGTATTTTTTATTTGTAATTTCAAATTATGCTAAAAAACTATTTTGCAAGTTATTCTTAATTTCTATACTAAAAGTTTTAATTTTTATAACTCAATCAAGAATTAAGCAATAAACTACTGTATGTCTGCTAGTTTGTAATTTAGCTCAAATGAATACTATTATCATAATAAAAACAAAAACAGGCTAAATTGAGATAAAATATAATTTATACTGCCGATAAATTATAAGTTATAACATTTAAAAAATGTGTATAAAATTAAACAAGTTTTAAATACATCTATTTGTCTATTTGCCAATTTGATAAAACTTTAATAATTAATGATTTACTTTTAAAAAAATTCAAAACAACTGTATTTAATGTTTAATGAGTAATAAGATAAATGTGAATTATTGCGAAGGGTTTTGTTGATTAGCATTCTTCTTGTTCTTCTCCATATAGGTGTAGATCTCCCCGTAATCGACAAATCCGTCGTTATTTAAGTCCATTAGAGATAGTTCTGAATCGACATAACCTGAAAGCGTTTGAAAGTTTTATTTCTATTTCCAAAACATATAATATATTCATTGATTTAAAAATACACTTTTGGCTGAAATTAAATTTAGATTTTTTTATCGATCAAATTATTACTGTTTTGTATGTCACTTTTTAGATGCAACTGTATTAATTTCAATTTATTAATTGTCTCTAGTTTAGATAAAAATGAGTTTATCTTGTAGGTTTTTCATGTGACTTATAAACTCCTAAAGCAATAAAAATAAATTAATTTTAAAATATTTTCTAAAATTAACTAAATTTGCTTTTGATAATAAATAAACAGTACAAATATATTGATGCATATCGCTATCAAAAATATTATCTATAAAATTAACTATTAACTATTTAAAAATGCAAATATCATGTGTATGAAACTAACCGGCCATCTCTTCCAAATTGATGGTCTCAAATGTGCTGTTGTGGTGGATTAACGAGTGCTTAACAGCCAATAGAAGCTCTAATTAGTGGCAATGCATTCAATTAGTCAATGTATTGATGGCTAAGGAGGGAAGGGAGCGCTAACCCAATCCGTCGAGCTTTCCATCGCTGTTGAAGTCGTGTAGTTTGGTGTAGTAGAAGGCCGACTGGTCAATGGTGATCTGCTCGGCCTCTTGCATATACAACAGCTTATTCGCCTCTTCTTTCACATGACTTGCAATCGAAACAATCATTAATTGGTTTAAGAATTTAGGGCCAAATTGCGAACAAACCCTACTCTATGTTATGCATAAAATCAATGTTTCCGTATTGGGCCCAAAGAGGAGCAGCTGCTGCTTCGGGTGCTGGGGTTACCTTTTGCCAACTCGGCGCCGGCGTTCCCTCATTCACAACATTCTGAAAATTTGGATTTTGATGTGCCCTCGCACACACACTTAATATGAGCATGATACAATTTGTTTGAATTAATTTAAAATGCATTTTTGGATGAATTTGTTGAATATTTAGCGAATGAACGTAAAACTAATTGATGTCTACTATTAATGAATGCATTTGCGATACTTTCATAGCATTACGTGTATATTCACTGCGAACTTCAAAACAAGTGTTAGAAAACAGTTAATCATTTTTCGAGCATTAAATTACATGAAATGTGCAATTAATGTCTGATAAAAAGTTTTTATTGAACGCATTGTAAACTCAATAATTTTATTGTTTTATCATCTTGTTAGTGCCGAATGGTGGATCCGGATACAATTGAGGGACACAATAAGTCTTCTTTTCTTTACTTGATCATTTTTTAAACAGCTAATTGGTCAAGAACTTGAGTAACTTTAGAATTTTTGAATCGATTCACATTTTGAAAAAATTCTTTAAAATTTTTATAATATTCCGAGGTTTTCATAAAAATACTATACTAATTTATAATGTTTACTATAATTGAGTTTTCTACCTTACGCTATTGTAAATATCTACATTTTAGACTCTAAAACCTACAAAAATCTGTCAATTTGTCAATAATCAATCTAGGCATCAATTTCAAAGATATTTCAAAGTGATAGATTTATAAAATAATAATAGTAATAAAATCGATTTACTCAATAAAACCCAAAATATTATGTTAAAAATCAATTTGTTAATTTGATTTTTTCATTGCATAAGATCTATAGCATAATAATGTCATAGCTGTATAATGCATAAGTTAAATATAAGTTAACTTTGAAATATTAATAAGTTACTAAAATGTAATTTTAAAAAAGACGACTAAAACAATTTATAATTTTCTACTACTTATGTTATTTTCCTATTTTATAATTGCATTGTGAATTTTCTTTCCTGTTTGTTTTCTAAATAAATAAATCAAATTATAAACGGGTAAAATTGTTTTTAATAAATTGATATAAAATACGTTTAAACAATTAAAAATTAATTAAATTAAATTTTCTTAAATCAAACGAATATTTAACAAGTTTAAAATTTTTAGGACATGTCTGACTGAATTCTTGCAGATCATTTAAATTCAATTTTTGAGCAAAACATTGCATTAAACAATTATAAACATCTTCATTTACGTGAAGAGTGAGTGGTAAAAATCTCAGTCTATTAGCACACATTTGAAGGCAGAGTTGGGCCAAATGTTCGCACAGGTAGTTGTGATGTGGAAGGACTGGATTCCATTGAACTGTCAAATGAGACAATTGTCGAAAATAAATCAAATTTTCTAAAAACTCTTTTCGTATGTAATGAGCGCTAAATACCAATCGTTTTAATGGCAAAGATTGAGATAAAAACTTAAAACACATTTCAATGCATAGTTTGCAGTCATTATCGGCGCCGGTATTTGGTTGACATTCGCATAGAAATTGTACGTAAATTAGTGACAATTTAGTCAAATTCGGTAATTGTGTCGAAAATGTTGTCAATAATTTCGGCTTAAATTTACAATTTTCTAAATATAAACTTTTTAATTGATTTAAGTTTAGATAATAATTGGGATAAAAGTATTGACTATTTGTGTATTTGATACCCAAATGACGTAATTTAAAAAGTTTTTTGTTTAACAACTCATAAAAGCGATAATTATTTCTATTATTAATGAAATCAAATGAATAGTGCTTTAGATTTAACGCCAAGTTTTGAAATATTTGGTCGAAAACATCGATATCCTGGCAGTCAATGCCATTGAACTTCAGTTCTTCTAATTGTCTTCCATTGCCATCAATGAGTGCCAAAGCATTCATATCGAGTCGATAGCAGTGATACAAATGCAGTGAACGAAGAGTTTGCGGCAAAACGTCCATCACTTGAGTCATACCATCGAAGAAATAGCCGACAAAGAGGCGCTCCAGTGATGTCAGGCTCGAGAGCAGCACAACCAGCTCTTCGCTCATATTCAGATTGTAATAAAAGCTGACATCCGTCTCGTTCCGGTGCTCTGCCTTTGATTGCATCAAATGATTGCTAATTATAGCCAAATGTCTTAAACCCGACAACTGCTGCGACCAGTGTTTGAGACATTGGTTACGACCGCTCTTCTCATGACTGCTTTCACAGCTATCGGCGCTATAGCTGATTGTGATTAACGACAAACACTTGAGTTTCGGACAATTCGTGACAATCAGATCAATAGTCAAACAGTTTATGAGACAATCGCTTAATTCGATTGCAATTAATGTATTGAATAGTTTGGAGAGAATTGATTCGAAGCTAACGATGCGTTCAATCAAATCGTAATTCAATTCCGAATTATTCGCTTCAAAACAATTACTAATATTTGTGTCAATTGTTGTCGCCTTTTGTCGACAATTGCAAACAAACAACTGATCCGTAAATCCCTTTCCAATACTCAATGAATTAGTGATCAAATTGTTGTTAATTAGGAAATGAAGACAATCTCTAAATTGTTGGCTAACTCTCTCTAAACGTATTAATTGCTTAATGTCTCGCAATTCCACTAATATTAGAGTCAAGACGTCGTCATTCGGCACAACATTTCGTTTCGGAATATCAATGCAATTGTTGCCACAATTCATATCCATTTTAATCAATTTGTTTCATTGAAAATTAAATCGAGTTAAAGTTTACCAAGCAAAAACGAGCACTTTAATACACTGTTTATTTACATTGAACCGAATGCCAGATTGAGCAAGGTACAAAAACAGTACACTTCAAAGCAAAACTCTGTTCTTATCTCTCACTGCGAACGACATCTGTGACTGAAATGCAAAACTCGATAATTACAGTCAAAACTAATTATAGTTTGAAGTTAACTGAATTTATTAGAGAAACAAACATGGTTAAACTCTCATCACCACTTAATTCGCTTCAATTCAACTAATTTAACAAACAATTGGTTTGTATTATAACTGCGAATAAATAGTTTTTAAAAGTATGACAATCGCTGAGAGTTTTGAATTGAAATAATCTTTTTATCAGATTTGAGGAAATATTTACACAAATTATTGTTTATTTTTGATCCGAAACTAAATCAAAAACTAATTTAATTCGCATTTAATCCGAAATAAACTGATTTTATGGCTCTTTCCCGACAAGTGGTCTCGAAATCAGTGACACAACTGTTGAGACGAATCACAAGAAGCGATCGAATGGCGTCTTCGCGGCCGTCGTCTGATTTGTCGGCTTTTCGCCAAATCTTCGCCAAATCGCGACATATCGTCGCTCTGACCGGAGCGGGAATTAGTGCCGAAAGCGGTGTTCCGACGTTCAGAGGGGCGGGCGGTATGTGGCGGACATATAAGTCACAGGAGTTGGCGACTCCCGAGGCGTTCGCCGCCAACCCGTCCCTCGTTTGGGAGTTCTATTCGTATCGCCGAGAGTTGGTTCAAACCAAACAACCGAACGAAGCGCACAAGGCTTTGGCCGAAGCGGAGAAACGGTTGGCTAATGAGGACAGGAGTCTGGTTGTCATCACTCAGAACATCGATGAACTGCACCGAAGGGCCGGAAGCGATAATGTGATCGAATTGCACGGAACGCTCTTCAAGACCCAGTGCACCAAATGCGGACACATTGCGGTCAATAAGGACTCGCCGATTGTACCGGCGCTCAAAGGCAAGGGAAGTCCCGACCCGGCAGTGATGGACTCGAAGATTCCGGTCAAAGAACTGCCGCATTGTGTCAAATGTCACGGACTCTTAAGACCTCATGTCGTCTGGTTTGGGGAACCGTTGGATCCGAATGTATGTATTGACGCAAATCATGCGTTTAATTGAGTTTAAAGATTACGATATTATCTGTTGTCTAATCAGGTGCTCGAAGCGGCCCAAACGGCTCTCGACAAATGCGATCTCTGTCTTGTGGTATGTCTTAGTGTCGTATTTGCACTTAAAGTGACACTAATTTCAAACTCTATATGACTGCTACTTCACACCCAATAGATCGGCACTTCCTCTATCGTATACCCGGCGGCGATGTTTGCACCGCAAGTCGCGGCCCGAGGCGTATGACAAGAAATTTGTTTTGTTATTGCAATTGAAGTAAAACTAAAGGGTTAACACATTTCAGGTTCCGGTCGCGGAGTTTAACATTGAGAGCACCCAAAGTACCACTCATTTCGGGTATGTCTTCAAACTGTGAACTCAAGACCAAAATCAATCAAATGTTTACTCAATTAGGTTCCACTTCGAGGGCGGATGCGGTGCAACACTCCCGCCGGCGATCAAGTCTTTGGCCTCGAATTGAACCAATACTTGCGCTCCGTTTCCGATTCGAATCGTTGCCAATATTTCTATTTTTAATCAATATTTTAATTTTCAGCTATTTTTCTAAATGTTTTGTAATTTGTTTTGTTTTTGTATCAAATTCTTTAAAACAATTATTCCAACAAATGTCGAAATGGAGTCAAATCGAAGAATTTCAACTCAAAGTCCAAATTACGTTCTCTTCTATTCAATTGAAGTCTTTGTTTGTCTTTCGCGGATCAGTCAGTCGTTTGACAGTCGAATGCAAACAATTAACCGAACATTCAATCGATAGAACATTCGCTTAACTAAAATCAAACCAATATTTCTGTTATTTTTAATAATTATCTATTTGTTTGAAAATCAGATTTTATTTGTTATAAATAAAAGCAAATATCAAATGAATTTTGAAAACAATTTGTTTAAATGAAATCAATTTTATTGAAAACGCTTAAAAAATATTGGTTTCAACGAAAGCAAAACGAAATCAATTCTTTCACTTCTTGTTCTTCTCTTCCAGATATCTGTAGTGCAAGTCCTTCGAGTCCTCTTCGCTGATCACATGCCAACCGTCCTCTTTGATGGAGTAAACTACGGGTGCAAACAATTAGTCAATTGCCACACATTTACGGCTATAATAACTGCCATACCTCTGACAATGCCACCCGAGTAGGCGTCGCGATGTGTCGCGTGATATATGGCTCGTCGGCCGAGATCGCAGGCCTCCTCTTCCGACATATCCCACCGATAGTTCGAATCGAGAATACCTTTCGAAGGAATTCACAAAAAATTAGATAAAATATTGGAAAAGCCATTCAATCAACAAAATGGCAAACCGTATGCGAAGGTACTGCCGGAGCCGACGCTAAACAGATTGCCGGGGCATCGGTTGCCGTCGTTGTCGACGTAGAAGACCGCCGGCCCTTTCTTCTGATCCCAGCCGCAGATCATTACCCCCAACGACAGACCCATTCTATTCGGAAACGAGAGAATTGAGTTCAGAGTTAACCCAAACCCCGACATCCCCTCCAATGCCTACCCCTTATAGTTGTAGAGAATATTGGCCAACAGTTTGGAAGCGGCGGCGACGGAAATGCGCTCTCGATTTCGCAGCTCATATATACGGCAGCGCTCGGCCAGCACTCGCTCCCAATAGACACAGTCGGCGGCGCCGCCGGCCATCGTCCCGACCAAGTGCTGACTGATCGGAATGATCTTCCGGACCGTCTGCGAGCCGATGAACGCACCGCCGGTGGCCCTCGAGTCGGCGCACACGACCACTCCTCCCGCGTACTTGAAGGCCAAAGTAGTCGTTCCCTTATCGAAGTCAATGCAAATCTTTCGGTTCGGTTCGTAGTTGTCGTACAAGTGCTTCAAATCAAACGAATCGATTGACGGCAACGGAAGTGCGGTTTTGCTCAACGAAGACAACTCTGCCGTTGCGTTCACTTCCAGCGTCTGTCCACTGCCTCCGAACAGAGGGTTCGCCGACAAACCCAACATCTCTTGTAATGCCATTCTCTCCGATTGACCAAATGCTTGGATCAGCTCTTCGTTGAACTTCGGCTTTAATTGCAATTGAATTGAGTTTTGTGTCAAAAACTGTACGAAAAACACAAAACACTCAATGATTTGCAAAAATTTCGACGATTTCTCTCCAAAACACAAATTACGTTTCGATTCTCACACTTATTGACATTTTTGAAGCGATTGTTGCGATTGAAGACTCGAATCAAAACCGAAATGTTTGCCGAAATTCAAACCAAACTATCCTTTCGGTCGGAAACTAGACTTTGGTTTTGATTTTGTTTTGATTTCGTTTCTAATAGTGAATATCAGTACTAATCACAATTAGTACTGATTTTCACTAAATATTTATTTGTTTTTATAATTGAAATGTTTATCAATTAATACGATATTTGAGA
>JAQIXC010000384.1:0-28954 GCA_034697605.1 Metabelba pulverosa | reverse complement strand
ATTGATCAAGGCAAAACGTGGAAAGTGCATTCTAAAATTTTCATTCAACTCTACAAAGTATAGTATTTTAAGATTATTTTTAGCCGAAAAATACAAACAAAATGCGAAAACAGTTCGATATGTCATTGAATGCGCGAAAACTGCATAATTCAGTGCAGAAGCGGTCGACGAGAGAATCGGCGAAAAAATTCCTGTTTTTCCTTCACTTCTCTAAAGAATTTATTAGAGTTTTTCACTCTTTTGGCAAAACTATCACATATTTTAGAAAATCCATTATTACAATTATAAATGTTTCATCATACTTTTCCTCTATTTCGTATTCCTCGTTTAATTTTCTTTTCGACTCGATTCACATTTTCATTTTTTCTCTTTTTCTACAAAATATTTTTCACTTTTTTTTTGATACAAAAGTGTTTTGAGAAATAAATTTCGTATTCCGTGTAAGTTATCGAATCCTATTAGTGAAAGATATACGAAATTTATTTCCTCTCATATATTGCGTTTGCTTTCTCTCCTCTCCTATTAATTAAGTTTTATCATTTCTCTTTTGTTTTATTATCAAAATTTTAAATTACATTTTTATGTATTTTTAAAAATGAATTTTATTAATTAGAAAATATTTTTCGTTTTGTATTAATTACCAAAAGGACATAATTTATCATGCTGATACGAGTGCATTACGATAATCTCTGGAGAAATTCATTAAATAAATATTGACTACTGTTTTGAACGACACTTTCTGTCGCTTTGTTTTACGAATACTTTTGAAAATCTTAGTATTGTTTTATTGAAAGAATTGCCAAGTTACTTTTACGCAGTATTCGCTTATATTATTGCAAATTTTTAAACATTAAATATAACCATGAATCATTTGTAATAATAAAATGTCAATTGTAATTATTTGCTGTTATCAATACAATTAAAATTACAATGTAAAAATATATTAATAAATTAATTAAATTTTTTGTTAGCAATATGAATTACAGTAGTTATTAAAATTAACAAATGCAATTTAATAATTGTCGTGCATAATTATTAAACATATATAATTGATTAATAATTTCGCACGTAATTCGCTAATTAAACAAGAAACTTTTTTTTAAACAGAATGAGATTTTCTTATCTCAGCGCCAGCAGCCGGACCACCCGTGCGCACCCCTGCCCACCCCCGGCCACCTTTGCGCTGAATTCTTAATTTAGTTGATAATGAGCTCTCGATCTGCGTTCGCATTGTATTGTGTTTTTATCAGAACTTAATGAGAATTTTCGTCAAATAAGCACTTTATGTGTGTCTCTGCGTCTCTCACCGATCGCTTCGCTCGCATTGCAATCCAAACACTGCTATTCCAACCAAATTGTGTCGGAATTCTCGTTTTGTTCGCAATTTAAACAAATCAATACAAAAAACATTCTTCAATACAATGCAACTTATCATAGAAATCGAAGAAATAATCATTGTACACACAAAGATTTGCTCGTATTAAGTAATCAAAGTTTTAATCCGAAAAATTTAACGCAAACTGAAATTTTCAACTTAAAACTTGAACTTAAAAATCTAAGTTTAAAACTTATCAATCGTGAAATTGTAGCGAAAATTGTTTACACTGTATGTTTATTGCGAATTTTAAACTATTTCTTCAGCCCTAATATTAATGTTTATGATTTTTGAGCTGAATATTTCACATTTCCGCTGAAAACTACGGCGAATATAATGGCTTTAAACGTCGAAAATATTTTCCAATCAAAACTGTTGGCCTAAAAGTGCGCAAAAATATTAAAACATTTCATTTCCTATTAATATTTCATTTGATTTGAAAGTAGAAATATAAATATTTTTCCATTAAATGATAGATATATTTTCGGCGATATATTCGCTACAATTTCGGCTAAACTCGGGGGTGTTTTCGTACTATGCTTTCGATAGCGATATTATATTAAACATTATATTATTATTATTATTATGCCTTATATTATACAGTGGTTTGGATGGAGAGAGAGTTTTATGGAGTTTTATGATTAATGCGAATGATTTTGTTTTTGTCGATTAGGCGTTAATCTATACGGCATTCCTCGTTCGGCGACGCAATGATAGGATGCGTTTTCGGCCAAAACGAATCATTCGCTCATTCAGTCGGCGAACAAAACTCGGGCCTCTATTGCCTCTATTCTGATGTTTGACTGATAACTACCGCCGAATTCGGTATTGCATTCTCTATTGCATTCCTTTAATCTTTTAGTAATAGAAATGCCTTTTATTGATCGAAACACTTCACTCAAAGCCATATATAACGCAGATATGAAACCCTAATCTTAAAAATATATTTCGTTACTATATATATACGACAAATACACTGTATATGTCTGTCTCTACGTCCGAGGCATTACATAACAACCAGAGCCGTATAAACTATAGATAGATCAAATTTTCATGCCAGGCCAATTTATTACGATTGAAGTTAAATTTGATTTGCAATTAATTGCTTAAAATCGCGATAGATAACATGATAAATTATTGTACGAATAACAACATAACAAATGATGCACGCCGATTTTTATCCAGGATTGCGCGTTCAACAGCGTAGAAATTTGTGCAGTTTTTTCCTCGAAATTAGCTTAATAATCAAGGGCTTGTCCATGTTTTTTATCAGGTACATTTTTTCGCTGCGGAGATAAGAAATTAATTTGCCAAAGTGAACTGAAAGTGCATTGAAAGATTGCAATCTCAAGATAATTTAAAGAAATATTGTTTAAAAATAAACTGTCTACATTATACTGTACAATGTGCTCTGTATTAGGCGAAAGCGGCTGAAACTACTCGGCCTCCCTCTGCGATTTAAACATGGCAGCACTCATTTAAATACATAATACTTTGTATTTTGTCGAATAAATTCGAGTTTTAAGCAATAAATCATATTTTAGAAAATTATTTTTATAAAATTGAAGTTTTTGTAAACAAATTTATGTATAAAATTGTATTGTATAAATTATTTCGAAATAGAGTTTTTTGGACGAAAAACGCTTTTCGATTGGAAAATAGATTTGAAACGAAAATAAGTCCTTAACGACAGTATTGCTGCAAAATATTTGATTAAATGTACGGTTAGTGCGAGCGTTGAAAGCGATGAATGAATGGCTAACGACGAGAGAGAGAGAGAGAGAGAGAGAGAGAGAGAGAGAGAGAGAGAGAGAATGGGAGAAAGAATGGGAGAGAAAGAGATGTCGACTCTAATCAATGAAATTTCCAAACCTTTCGATCAATTAGTTTCTAATTATAATTAACTGAAACAAAGAGTTTTCGAAATATTTTGGTTTTGGTTTGGGGTTTACACAAAATAGTAAATTTTTGAATGATACACTTATTTGTACGTCTTAATCACGAGTATCTTAATTACATTAACTACCTGTTTTAAATTAACCCAAAATTTCTACAAATTAATTAGTTATAAACAGCTGGCAATCAAGCGAAACGAGTTTTGCCAATTTCGGTCTTAATTGAAAACAGAGTAAAGTATTTGAGAAATAGAAAAAACTTTATTACAGACAACAGTGTAGTCATCAATCAATTTCAAATTGTTTTTGCAATGTCTGGAGCAAATAGTTTAACATGCACTTTTTTGAAAATTGGATTTTATTTATCGCTGGCATTATAAATTTCCAATTGCATAATTTTACAAATTATTAAAATATATACAGTATAATAATGTAGATAAAAATACAATTAATAACAAATTCTAAATTATATCAACAATACTATTAATATATTTTATTAATTAATTTGTAGATTACAAAAGTTTGAGTTTGTATATTTACACATGGCACATAATCGAGATTGCATTGGGAAATACTAATCATAATGTTTTTATAGCAACATAAAAACTATGCATTGGATAATGATATAAATAATTAACATGTTACATCTACCGGCATTAAAAATAATAAAACGGGAGAAATGTTACCAATTAATACAGTTTTGTTTTTATAAATCTAGTCAATTAAGCATTTTTATTTATTTGACAATATAAAAATGATCATTATATACATTTAAAATTACATTTAAAAAATTTGACAATTTATGCGTATTAATTTTTGCTTCTAATTATTAAATAATTAAGTACATTGTCATACATAAGCAGTTTTTTATCCAACTCAAATTTTTTCATTTTAAATTTAAATCCAAACTAATTATCAAACCAAAAAACATTGAAAAATGTAGTATGAATAAATTTGAAGTTAAAATCGAACATTTCATATGGTTCTAAAACGCGTGTTTATTGCTAAAAACAGATTTCACAGAACAATTTAAATGAAATAAATTAATTCTCGTCATAGCGTTATCGGTCGAACAGATACGACACTGAAATCGACTTTCACTGCAAAGCATTGAAGACATACAGCGAATACGGAATCGAGTTCTCAGTTAAGCTATTAGTCAATCGTTGGCATTATATGCAGCGCCCGAACCGGCGGCGATGCCTGTCTGTGCCTATCGGTGCCACATATTGATTGAATTGACAAAAATTATTACTCCGAAGATTAAATAAGTAAATGGGATGTTCGGCTCAATTAGTATATGTCGCGTATCGACAGTTCGATAACCTTTTTCTCTCTGTTTAGCTGAACAGACGTTTCCACTCCTGACTAACAATTCGTATTATACTCGTCCACACAATCACTGCCGACTAGGCCTACAGTCGAAACTTCGCGTAGCAAACAGTTCGGCGCAAACAACGCGTTCGTTGTAATTAGGTATGCGGTATAAAAAGTACCAAATTGTACATGGTAGTCAGCTTTTCTTTCGTAAATTTGTGTGCATAATAACATTGTATTTGCTATTTCGACGTTTGCCGTAACGAGCATAGACTGTACTACTAATGCTGAGCACTGCCAGAGCACTGCCAGACCACTGCCGACAGTGAATACGACGGCAACCGTTCGACAAATTGATGCTCGACTTGAATACATCGCTCAACTAATTAATTGATTCGTTTTAATTTTATTCAAACCCAGCCGATAAATATCAATGGGAAAAACGCGCATTCTAGTCGAATGTAAGCATGCTAACTTTACGCGACAATCCCAACTCGTTTAGCCCACAAACAACGCATTTCTAAAGCGAACTTCTGGCGCAAACAAATGCATACAAATTTGTACAGTCTAGAAAATGTAGAAATTCGCTTTAATGGAAAACAGAGCAAAATTTAATTAATTTTAATACAAGATGAATTTATTGTTCTAAATTATATTAAAATGCAGCTTTTTGTTTCTTTCGCATCTCTTTATTCTAATTAATTTGTTATACAATCAGTTAATGAATACTTTGCTATTTCTGTAATGAATAGAATGTTTTTGTTGTCGTTATTAAAATTTATGCATAAATTGCGTTTAAAAAGAAGTGATTTTTGTTCAGAAATTTCCAAAAAATTAATTTAAAATTAGATATTAAACAAAAGTTGAGTTAATATCTAAATTAAAGCGTCGATGTGCTCCGGCGCTGATGCAAATGATGTGAATATTAAAGTGGCATGCCTATTTTTATACATTATATTGTTATAATAAACTAATTAAACTTAAAAAAAATTACACATGCTTTTTATTACAAAATTATTCTTAAATTTTATCTAAACTTAATTTTAATTTTTATATTTATGCTGTATACAAATTAAATTGCATTTATACTATTAAATTTAATTAAATTTATGCTAGTAAAAAGTCTTAGAAATTAATAAATGCTACTTTGCAAAGTAAAAATAATATTTACACAATTTGTATATAAAATGTATATAAATATAAATTAAAGTAACAAATTCACGAAAACAAAATAAACTTGTTTTTACGTTCCAAAGAGAATTAAAACTAACCTAAAGTCGCGCATTTCAGTATTAGCCAAGTTAATTTCGTCTTCTTTTTTATACTTGATTATAATTGCAGTCTAGAGTATCATTAAACTTAACCAAATTCTAAATAATCATTTAAATGTCAAACTTAACTTTTCCTGTTTGTCTGTTTCAAAATTAATCTTTTTAAAATAATACATATATTTTAATAATATGTATAAATATATTTATTTTGAAAAGTAAAAAGATAAATTAGAAATTAAAATATATCTAAAATTAATAATGATAATAAACTTATATCTTTCTATAAACTTTTTTCAGTTCTATTCTTAATTTAATAAATTTGCAATGATGGATTTAATTACTTATAACATGCAAATTAGCATTCACTATTAACGGGGAAGTAGATTATGAATTTGCGCTTTATTTTAATGCAATCCAATTTCTACATGCTAATTTGTACGGATTAATTTAGAAAATAAACAGCCAATAAAACATTAGCGCGAACAAACAATTTGCATTGCGTCCAGATTTGCCGGTTGTTGGCCTAAATTTGCCGTTTATTAATGAATTAAACAGTGCACTTTTAACATTATGAGTCGCAATTTTAATGCATATAATACACGCGATTCTGGACCTGAAAACGTCGAGAAATTTGTTGCAATAAATAAATAATTATTTTATTATACATTTTGCGCTTTAATGAGAAAAGTTTTCATTAATTAAGTGTTTTGAAGCAAAAATACGGCGAAAATGCTATTTATCTATGAATTAGATTAATATTTCGGCAAATAGTGCCGAATAGAAAAGTTGTAATGCATTTATTTCGTTATAGTGTAGTCTGGTCTAGTGTAGTCTAGTGCAGTGCAGTAGTGCACTGTAGCTTTTTTGTTCTCCATTCGCGAAATCCCCCGAAAAACAAGAATTCGTTAGAATCACTCTAACGGTTAAAGGCATTAATTTCGTAGTTGCAGTCGACACGTATGTCCTGAGCAGTTTGCACAGCACCCGCACACATACGCAGCACACATAGCACACACACAGCCTCCCTGTGCTGCAGCGCCAGGCGCTCAGTCGTCACGACTTAATCTGAAACCGAAATCTTTGCTGACATTAGATTTCAAACGACTGAACCAAATGATAATTTTTTTCCTCTTTAGCGCTCAAACGCGTCGTTTAGCCATTGGTTCACTCTTTCGGCTCGAATTGCAGTACACTTTTTCAAACAGAGTTTTTGAGAGAAAAAGTTTAAATATAAATAAATTTCTGTTAGCCCATAGTCTAGCATGCACAATTCAATCAAAAATATGATTTAACTCAATTAGAAGACATTTATTTTCGTTCGTTCGGCGCTCTATGTCTGCAAATGAACGTAAAATATCGTAAATTTTATTTAATAAGAATCTGCTTTTTTGGATTTGTTCAGTGTATTCGCTACAAAGTTATTCAATTGTTCGTTCATTTATTTTATTTCCATTTTTAATGACATGTTTAAAGTTTCTCGACTCTGCAAAAAGTAGCACTCGTTTTGTCTCCGAGTTGTGTCTCTCTGTTTGCCTCTTAAACGTCGTAACCGTTTCTCGAATTTAATTGATTTTTTACTGTTATTTGAAATACTATTTAAACTATTTTTTCGCTACTTTTAATGAACGACTCATGCAAATAATGGCACATATTATTCAAATCTCTCTTTTTATATATACTTTATACAGTGTATTTTTTTAATTCACTACAAAGCGAGCGAAGAGATTGCGAACGAATTAAAACTAAAAACGACTTTATATTCTCGGAGACTATTTCGATGTCAAATATAAACGCAATTATAAAACAGACATTTCGAGCGCAGTTAAGGCGAAAAAGCATTTGGAAATCCGATAAAAATTTAAATTTAATCTCGCTACTTTCTCGTTTTGGTCTTTTGTGTTAGAAAAACGCCGAATTCAAACGTAAAAACGAGAATTTGATTAATCAGTTAAAAACGTAAACAATTTCTTAGGCGTTGAATGAAATACAAACTAATTTATATTTACGCCTCAAATGTTTGTTTAAATTCTATAAATAAGTAACAAAAATAAATTCCAACTCTTTTTTCACACTTTGTTTTCGAAGCGAAAGCGAAAAAAAACCTAAAAAAATAAATGCATTTCCAACTCGTTTTGCGCTTTTCTTATATAATAAATATAATATAAAATATATCATAAAATTAGAAAAAATAAATTTTTACAATTTCGGCCCCATTTCAGCCCACTCTCCGAGAGCTTAGAGATGCGATAATCTAAAAGAGTAGAGAAAAATAAAATAAATATAAAAATAAATACAAAAAAATACTCCGAAAAAACTTCATCGCAAATAAAGGAATTTTTTCGATTGAAATGTAGTCGTATTCGGAGTAATAAAAAAATACAAAAATAAGTAAAAGTAATATAAGAGAAGAAAAAACGAGTGAATTCGGCGAACGAAGGGAACAGTAGTTATTTGGTTCGCCGGTGCGATCGATGCCCTGAGCATCGCATCAGACATATATCGCACAGCACTCGGAGAAAGAGAGAGAACGAGAAGAGTCGGTGCTATACGTCGGCTGAAGAGCAGCGTAAGAGAGGGAATGGGAGAGCGGTTTGAATGTTGTGTAAGAGTTGTGCAGAGAGTGAGCGCGAGAGAGGAGTGAGAGAGCGAGAGAAGAGAGCGAAATCCAAAACGAGTAGTGTGTGTGCGGAGTAAAGTGCGGAGTAAAGTGCGAGCGCCAGTAGGTTCTCGGGCACAGCTCCAGAGCAGCAGCGCTTTCGTTCTCGTCGTGGAGAGACACTAAGAGCGCACTTAATTGCATCGAACCAATGGGTTGGGAGTATTGAGCGAACCGTTCGCATCGCGTATCCGCACCCGACTACTCGCCGAGCAGTTCATCCTGATCTGCCAGTGCAGACGGCACCGCCACAGCGCTCTCTCCTCTCACATCCGCCTGTGCTTCAGCTGCGAAGAGTCATCGAGTCGTTTGTTCGCCACTCGACGTCGACTTGAGTTTTGCGTTTTCGCGATATCGCGGATAACGAGACAATCGATGTTTGGAATGTGTTTTCAAATGTGTTTCTGAAAACCCAAACATCGAAAACAAAAACTCTTTTTTTCGTTCAGAAGTCGTTTAAAGAGTTGTTTTTTATTTCGCAATTATCACGTATTTCGCGCAACACTTCGAGTGTGTGTTGTTTCGGTGTGTCGTCATCGTCGAGGCACTGGTGGCGTACGTATGTGTGCGCTCTCTCGGCGCTCGTGTCTCTCTATGTCTGTGCACTCGTATGTCTGTGCGCGCGGAGTAGTGTCTGAGCGAACGAAAGCACTCGATCTCTGTCTAAATAAATCTCATCTCAATCTTTCGCCGAACAGTTTTTAATATTGAAATATACAGTGTACTTTCCACTGCACTTTTCACTCCGGCACTACACCGCCTATAAAAATACTGTTCAGTAACTCATTTCTCACTGTTTTCTACATTTCATTTCATTTCACTTTTACTTTTGATTTTATTTTCGCAAATAATTCAATTACGAGTCTCACGAATCCAAACGCGAAGAAAAAAAAATGTTTGAGAAATAACTGTTTCACACGATTTGCAACTTTTCACTCCTAAATACTACACAGTGCGATTTCTCTGTGCGAATGTGCTGCGAAAAAAAAATAAAATTACTCTAAAAATAGTGTTTTTGATTCGATATGTGAAACGAGTGATGAAAAACACCTCTTATGGCAAACATCGCCTACGAATCGGAGCGAACAATCAATTCTGATTTTCGATGCATTTTTTGCATCGCTATTACTGTTTGACTTGTAATTGCTTTTTGCGCTGAAAAAAATTGTGAACTGTTACTTTTTTCCACTCAGAAACTAATTCCCGAAAAAAAACGTTAGTGCATTGTTAAATTGTTGAACTATTTGACAAACAAAAAGTCATAAATTTGGATTAATTGGTAAATTATATTTTTTCAAACTATATATTCTTGACTAAAACTTGTTTATTTTTTACACGCATTGCTTATTTCATATTCGAGAAATTAATTTTATTAATGAAATGATTATACATGTATATTGTTATATAGACAGTATTGTACAGTAATAATAATAGATAAAAGCTGTTATTATAATCCTGCTAAAATTGATGTATGAGAAACGCATCAATCACTTAGTTATTTGATTAAATATAGTCTTGAATTCTCGAACATTACGTTTCTCTTCCGAAAGGAATTTAAAGCTATCTTTTCGAACGCGAAGAGAGGGAGAAGAGAGCTAAGAGAAGAAACTTCTCTTTAAATATTAAACATTTAAAATATTTCGATATATTATTCAATTTTGTTGTGAATATTTTGTTTCGCATTCGAGTAAGTGATTGGAAAAAACAATATAAAGAGTTTTTCAGAGAATTGTGTTTTTATTTTTGCTTCGATACGAATGCAACGAAAACGGAGAGAGAAATCAAAATCAATTTTTGCACTGCTTTTGAAGGGAGAGAGAGAGAGAGAGAGAGAGAGAGAGAGAGAGAGAGAGAGAGAGAGAGAGAGAGAGAGAGAGAGAAAATGTGAGAGAATAGGAGAGATCTCTCAGAGATTTATAACTATATTATATAATATTGAAAGAAATGCCAAAATTTATATACACTGTATGTTTGGGCAAAAGAGTGTTGCCGTAGAGTTGGGTAGAGTTTGGATGAAATTGACGCCAAATTATGCGATCAATTCGTTTTTTGATCCAAAAAAAAGTTTTTCCAAAATCTAAGACTAGAATAGAGCGGAGAAGAAGAGAGAGAATTGACTCGAAGTTAATGTTATATTGAAATTACAAACGACTGACGAAAACATTCGCTAAAATATTTATCACTTAATTCGGGTTTGGGTTCGGATTTGAGTTGAGATGAAAGGAGAGATGAGAAGACAAAAGCAGATGCGATGTAAGGAGAGAACCGGCAGAGGAGGGATGGCAGAGAGCAGAGGAGGGAATGGCAGGGATTGAGAGAGGATGAGGAATGTATAAAAAATAATACATAATAAGTATAAAAATTATTTGTTATTATGTCTAAAATATAAAAAATATTTATATTTGCCCTAAATTATAAATTTCTTATACAAATAATTAATAACAAGAATGTATTTAAAAATAGCAAACTATTAATATCTATAGTTTGCAAAAATTAATCATTTTAATTGGAAAATGTTTGGATTTTTTATTTGTTCAGTTTAAAAAAGATTTATTTCGTGTAATTACGTTATCTGAAGATTTTCCACACTATTAGCAAAAGTCGAGATTTAATTTTAAAAATGTGTTCAACTCGTCGACAGATATTTAAGTGTTTTATAAGAATGTTTGGTCGCAAATGATACGGATGGGAGAGAGCGGGAGAGAGAGCACAGGGAGAGCAGGAGAGAGAGAGGGAGAGAGAGAGAGCACAGGAAGGAGAGAGGAAGAGGAGAGAGAACGTCGTGTGTCGTGAAAACTTCGAATGCATGCGATGTTTGTATGCGTTTCCCAAACAAGATATAGACATAACGTAACGGTATTCCTGCGTTCCTCTCATCCCTCAGTGCAGAGCACGACTGTGAGCACACATATCGCGTTTTCGGCGTTTATATACATTGTTACATAAAATAGCGTAAATGTTAAATGCTTTGAGTCAATGAAGCGATTGGTCATTTGGGCGGCAGATAAATGGTATCTTCACTCATGTGTCGCACAGAGAGGCCTAAAAGCTGTCAAATGATTTTTTCGCACTGCCTCTCATCCAAGCGCTCGTTTCGAGACCCGGGCATCACCACGGGTGTGCTCGCGAGACTACCATGTTCGATTCGAATGCATTCTATTCGAGACAAAATTTGCGCAAATATTTTCACAAATTATTTATATGAGGAGATGAGCCGAACGGTTGGGTCGGAAAAAATTTCGATTCAATTATTAATTTTTTATTCCAAACCTATTTGTGCGGCAATAGAGAGATATTCGCAATTTTTTCCGTACTTTACGTGTTTCGGGAGCGAGAGAGAGGTTTTCTGCGCCAAATATATAGATATATAATCATTGGTTTTCATCTATGCGCTCGAATGAATGAGCATGCTAGTCTTGGTAGTCTTGGTAGTCCCCACTGAACGCTACAAAACTTTTTTATACGAGTCTCGCACTTCGAGTCCCCAAATAGTAATCATTGGATGAAATATATATATATTTTTATTTTTTTCCAATGCTTTTCTCCATTTTTACATTCATTTCTACCAATTTTCAAATGCCTTTTCTCTTTCGTTTACTTCTGCTCTCTCTCTCTCTCTCTCTCTCTCTCTCTCTCTCTCTCTCTCTCCCGCCCTCCCTCTCTCACTCCCTCACACCCTCACACTCAGCGCTATTGAAAATAAGTTATTTATATTATATATAATATTAATGACTTTTGCTATTCAGTTAATAGTGGTCTCAGTCCTCAGTCACACTCTATTATTATGTGATTTATTCGCATTTCTCCATCACTTTAGCCGTGTTTTACATTCGCCTCCGAATTAAATTCAGTTTTGATTTTTCCCAAACAATGTATTGATTTTTTGTTTTTATAATTTGCGAATTTCAGTAACATGTTTATAGAATTTAGTCACACTCCTCCAAACTAAACGAATGCTTGAATATGTTAAAGTGGGAATGTGCAAGTTTTATTTTTGAAAATATTTTCTTAACAAGTTTTAGTGCATAACTTATTAAATTTTTCATTTAATTAAATGCAAATAATTTGGTTTATTATCAAAAACTTGTTTTTTGCGATTTTCAAAACCAGTAATCCAGTGAATGCCGAGTCATATAACAGAGCAATAGATAAATGAATTGTAGTTTTTATGGCAAAAAACCTCCAATTCGTGCCATTAGAGGCTCCGATAATAAAAGTAATAAATATTTAATTTTGAATATTTGTTGGAATTATAATATATACTCAGTTTAGAGATTTAATGAGTGTTAGTGGAGAGACATATGGTTTATAACTAAAACCTAATCTAATAGAAAGTGTATTTTTGCCCATGCTTAAATAAATAAAGCATTAGTTTCTGTAATGCAGTTTAATTTATGTAATAAGTTTGCGTATAGTTCGCCGAAACATAACTGTATAAAAAGTCTAAAACAAATTTTTTGTGTCTGCATAACGAAATATTTTGAATACATAAATGATTAAAGAGTTTCTCAACAAAATTTTTAGATTGTTTTCGGGATAATATTAAACAAGCATGGCGCAATAAATAACTGTTTGATAACAATTCCGAGTGCATTGAGTTTTATATCATAGATTATTTATGCGCATTAAAATGTTTATTTCAGATAATTTATTCAGTATATTAACTCATACTATGCTCTTGTTTTAAAAAAGTAAACATTTAAAAATAAACTTAGTAGATTAAAGAACGAAAAAACGTTAACGTAATTAATAAATTTGTTAATCATTTGTGCGTTTTGTGTAGCATTAGGTGCCGACACTCCGACGCAAACCTAGTTTTAGCCGAAAATTAATAATTAATTCGAAGATTAATGTAATTAGAAGTCAAAGGCAGAGAAAAACTAATCTAATGAACGATAAAAACCTGATTTATACTGTATATCATTCGGCAAACTCTCCACTTGATTGCGAAGTTTTTATGCCGACTCTCTCCCAGCCCTCTCTCAGCTCTCTCGGCACTCGGCTCTCGAAAACCCCTTTCAGTTATTTAGATTCGCAGTGAATATGGAATCACTTATATTCTAATTGAATAAATTAGACGTCTTTTACCATCCTTTAGCATGCTTCTTTTCCATACCCGCTCTCCATCGCAAACTCGTAATCAACTTAAACACGGCATAAAAACAACGAAAACGCAATTTTATCAAATTACCCAGTGTAAATATATACTCGGCGCGAAATCGCAATGATCTTAATTTAAAATTTAAAATAATTTAATCAGTATGAAATTTTGTGCGCCACAAGTTAGTTGGATTGCGGAGTGGAGTGATGAGAAAGCGGCAGTTCAATTTAATTATTCGACTACCTTTTGACTCAAGGCTTGAATGGCGAATGAGTGGCTGTTTTTGCTTTTTTTCGCCGAATTAATGCCTTTTTTCCACTTTCTCTCCACTCAATGGCTATTAGGCGTAAAATCGTATAATTTTTTCATTTTTTTTATTTTGAAATAATTTTTTTCTTAATTTTGCAAAACTTTACATAAGACTAAACTCGAATACGGATTTGAATTACTAGTGAGCGAACGCTAATGGCTTATTAGAGATTAGTTGGAAGATAACGTTTTGCCGTAACACTACTTATCAAATTTATGCTTGTTACTCGTATTATGTTACAGGTTAGTTTTTTTTCTGGGGCTTGATATTAGAAAGATTAAATTTAATTATTATTAATATTTCAGCGCAACTAATAACTTCATAGAGTTTTCATGTATTAAATTAGTTCTCGTATTTTCGCCGTAAACTTAGCATGGCAATAAAAATGCATTTTTGCTCATGTTTAATTGATATTAATCTTTTGTCTTGGAAATAAATTTCTTATTCCACCAGATTTAACATAAGATTGTTTTAAAGTTTCATATTCTAAAGTGGATTCTTGCAATGTAGCTTTCCTTCTAGATTTCGCGCTGCTATTTTAGCAAGTTTTTTGTTCTTATTTGATAAAGTTTAAAATATTTATTAAAATTAATTAGGCGAAAAAACACTTTGAACAATTTAAATTAAGAAAAATTTCATAACATATTTAAAAACAGCGAAAAATGCGAAATAAAATATTTCTAATTAGCAGCGAATCTGGCGAAAAACGTACTGTGCAGTTTCGCACGAAATTAATTCGCGAAAAACAGCACATTTTTAATTGTTTGCATTCTTTGTTTTGGAGAAATTTTCGATTTTTGCTAAAAACAAATGGAAGTAATGAATGAATGGGTGAAAAGGCATCAATGCGTTAAAGTGTGAAGAATAAAAACTAGACTCGAGTTTATCAGTGGAGTCGCGAGTCTTCTGACCCGTTATTAAGCATTAATTCCGATCTAATTATTCGTTTCGCATATTATTCGTTCTCCTAATCTATCGATAACAATGAGATGCCTAACGAAGTCAGCGCTCAGTTAGCCCTCACCCGGCGCTCAGTTACTCAGTTAGCGTCGACGCGGCTAACGAACTAATATGCGATTTCTTTATTAACGCGATAAATCATCTTGCTAAATATTTCAAATCAATTCTAAATAAGAGACACAATTAATGAATTGTTTTAATTAATGAGAGAAATGTCGCGAAAAAACAGGAGAAGACAAAAGAAAAACTATATTTGATGTGAACGACAAAACCTAAACAAATGTATTAACTAAACAAATAGGAGAGAGAGTGGGAGAGAGAGAGAGAGAGAGAGAGAGAGAGAGAGAGAGAGAGAGAGAGAGAGAGAGATCTTGTGTGAACTCATAGACTCATAGCTTCGTTACTCTTAACTTATGTGTTGTGTGTCTCAGAGTCTCTACTCTTTTGTCTCATATGTTTGGTTCGATAGGAAGGCATTGGAAGGCATTTGGAAGGCATTGGCGAAAATGTTTGATAAATCGGTTCAAAAGCAGTACAAAAATGAATCGTTTGTTTATCTCGACTGAAAAGCTGTGTCAATGAGCTTATTAACAGATGAATGTGCGCTCGACTGCCTGCGCCTTATATTAACTCAAGTGGTCTTCTGTAGCAAAAAATGGATAATCTAGTGCCACAACAGCTTCTGTTCCCTTCTCTAAGCGCTTGTGTTAAACTCAGCCTATCATATAAATTAGATGCCGTACTACTGGCGCTGCACTACTGGTGCCAAACTAAAGGCTAAAATATTGTTCGACTCCGAGATTTCTTCAGCCATTTATTCTTTAAATACTGTTCAGTATATTTCGCAGCGAAGGAGAGAAATCTGAAATATAAGTTACTTTTGAGAAAACACATAAAACTTAATGAATTTCCGGTGAAATCAGGTCTCGCTTTACCTAAACTGAAAAATATTTATTTTCATCGCATTTAGTGCCGAAAAATATTTTCTTATACTTTGAATATAATTTAATGCAATTTTAAACATGAAATTACCGCCGCTTTCGATGATATAAAATATAGGCAAAAATGTTATCTTCGAGAATAAATTGCAGCAAAAAATTGATTTTAAAAGTTTTTTATACAGTGAACATTCGCCGATCAAGTGTATGGTTATGACATGTTAGCGCCCACAGTATGATGTCCCTTAATAGATATAATTTCCCCTGCTCAAATGCAAGAATTGCCTTGCTCAATCGGATTCTCTACTGCAAATAAAAAGAGGACACTTTTTTTGCCTGGTTAAAATTTCGACAAACAAATTCGCACCACTTTCTCCCCTTTTTCACCACTCTTTTTATACAGTATAAATATTATCGAAATATATTTCTTTACAAATAAATGCTTTAAACATTATATTGTGTATATTGTATGCAAAAATTGTCGCATTTTGTAGACTCGAATTGCATTTTCACCCAAACAGTACTGTATTTACTGCATAATACAATAATATAGCGAATAAAAAAGTATAAATGTAAAATCCGTTTTTTATACAGCGCACAAATAAAAAAAATGTTTTGTATTGGCGCTAAAATTTATGCCCATTTCGGCACTTTTTTCGCTGAGATTATATTTAAATAAAAAGAAACTTTTCGCGCAATTTGTTTCAGTGTATTATCGGTGAAGAGTCTGAGAGTCGCTTCCAATTCATTTCTGTTACTCTTATTCCGACTTTCAATACAAAACGTTTGGCTTTTTATTCAAAATTAGAAAAAATAGTATTTTATTATATGCGGCGAAAATCGGTAGCGAAAAAGTGAAAAGTAGTTTTATGAACTGTGTAAAAAAGACAAATTCATTCAAGAGTTTAATTTGGAGCAGATTTCGCTGTGTGCAAAATAGGCGAATGTCTCTTAAATTTATGTCCATGATTAAATATTCAGCGAAACACACAAACTGTGTAAACACACCGCCGACTCTCTCCAACCCCACTCACAGCCCATACCGTTCACAATAGAGAGCAATAAATAGTCGGCGAAAGCGTAGCTTTATTTTAATAAAAAACAGTTGTAGTAAAAAAGTAGCAGAATTTATGCAAGATAGAAAGTTAGTTAGACTTTTGGGCAAACATTATGCACTTAACCGAAAGTAATGTTTTCACTGCTCTTCTCTGCTACCACTCAGTCGCGACTGAATTTGAGTGCAAAACGAGAATTTCATTTATGATTAATGAATCGTTAATACAGTGTATTGTATGACTTATAAATGTACAGTGTACTCTACTGTACTGCGCTGCACTGTATACGGCGAAAACAACAAAAAGAGAATGTTGTTTTGGCAAATATTTTGCACATTTTTTCATATTAGAAAACATGAGTACTGGAGGAAAAAATGCATATAAAGTATATAAAGTATAAACTAAATCCCAGTTATGGTCTGTCAATAAATTATAGAATAAACAAGAATATGAAGAATACACATCATATCTGACTTATCTATACTGTCAGACATTACACACATATTTTTTAAGTGTAATTCAGTAAAAGTATTGTAAATAATTCATATTTAATGTTGTTTTTGAACTATGCTTTTCGGGAGACGATAGACGCCATAAGAGTTGAGTGAATGCTATCGTAGAGTATATGCAGTGCAAGAGTGGAGTCGAGAGTGAATTGAAGGCAATGTTTGCTATTGTTCTAAAACATCAATACATTCGCATATATTGCACGTATGGATACATCGATACGAGTGAGTGTATGACGAGTGTGTGCGGAGAGAGTTGGAGAGAACGGGGGGCTGGAGTGGGGGAGGAGTGGGAGAGAAGAGTGTTATAACTTTATTCATACGAATTTGATTTTATTGGCGAGAATTTCCTGTCGTGAGGGATACGACTGATTAAGTTATAGATCGGACCGAATGTGTTCGACACATCACTACCGGCACAGAGCGCCAGCACAGCGCACAGGCATCGCTGCAGCAGATATGCGACCGAATAGTCGATAACTCATATTTGACTCCACTCTCACTCCACTCTCTCTAATAAATTTCGAGAAATAAGAGCTAACTATCCCTTCCTCATCAGTCTCTCTCTCTCTCTCTCTCTCTCTCTCTCTCTCTCTCTCTCTCTCCCTCCCTCCCTCTCCCAGTCTGTCTCCCATCGTTACCATTCCTCCTCTCCCTTCCGCTACCATTGCCTTCATTCATATGCCGGTTCGATCGGCCTTTTAGCAGCTAATTAAGCGTTTAAGCAGTGTACTGTACTGCACAATTTATTCAAACAACATCCACAACATGTTTCTGATTGAAACATAAATTTCAAATTCAAATACATTTGTATTCGTTTGACTTATGTTGGAATAATTTATGCTGTGCAATATTTTACTATATTTTACTATAATTATTAACTTGTAACTAATACATATTTTCTAATTTATTAATTTATACTCTATATTAGTGTGTAGTTCCATTCAATACGGCATTGATTTTTTTATGAGCTATTTATAAACTATGCAGTAAACAATACAAAATTTCACAAATTAGATATTGTTAGTTAAATCATAAATACTAAGCCGATCAATGTTTAATTAGAATAACCTTTTAAACAATTTTAATCTGTGATTTTAAAAATTTAAAATGTATAAAAATTCCAATTAAAGGCATTCTTGTTTGATTAAAATGTTTTAATCTAAAGTATCGAGTTAAATTGATTAATTTAAACTGTCTAAAAATAGATATTTCGCAAACTAAACAAAACGCGAATTTAAGCCGAATTGCGAAACAAATTGAAAACTATAAGCAATAATAATCCGAAAGACCGCACATTTCGAACACATTTGGTCGCATTTATTGGTCAGACAAATGAGACTGTGTAAAAAACAAAGGCAATTGTTACTTTTCGGGCTCATTTTTGTTGCTATTATTATTTGCGAGTTTATGTATATTACTTTAACTTATTTATGGAAAGACCTAATCTTCTTATATATTTATGCCATTATATGATCCGTTTTTATATTTCACTCATTTTTCGATTCGCGTTATCCTTCGCTACAAAGCCATACGAAAGTGGACTCAAATTCTTATGCGGCTTACGATCTAAAACACATCAATAGTAATGCACATTCGGCTCGAATACACTGCTCATTCTGGCTCTGCACGAGATAGAGGCCGGGAAGGCCGGGAAGGCGAGGGGGAGGGCAGCGCCGAGTGAGCGAAAGAGTGAGAACGCAGTTGGGCAACGAGATCGCATGCAAACTAGCATGCTCCTCGTTGTCCCTTATGTACATAACTGTGTGCATTTGTGATTCTACCTGAGTTTGAGTATATCATGAATTGTTAATGCGTTCGAAAATATTTCGCTACTCTTTCCGCACTCTTATATCAAGTTATATATGTATAGTATGTATGTATAGCAGTATATTTATACAGTACATATATTTTTTTGGTTTAACTTTTTTAAATAATAAATAAATTTTTTTATTTTATATTTTTTATTGCAGACCATTATTTGAGAAAACCATTAATTTTATTGGTATTCGAGTTTTATGTTATCCTAAATTCAACACAATGTTCAGAATTAATATATATTGTTCTTAAAGTTAGACAGTATATGAAAAGCAGTCGAAACGAAAAAAACTTTTTATTTTAATAATTAAATTAATTGAGCAATAAATTGGTTTACAATCAAACATTTGGATTAGATTTGTTGTGTAGGAAATTTCGCGTATAAATAGCCATTATGGTCGGACGTAATGATGCCTTTTTCTGGTCAACTACCTTGCTACAATCATTAGTTTGTAAATCACCACAAATATCGCTCAAATATAAACGCATTAATAATTACTTAAATCGCGAATAAATAATAAACGCTTTTAATTAACTCTCCGTTCGAGTAATCTATTAATTATTCGCTGTTTTTCTCTTTCGAATAAATTATTATAAGTTTTAATAATATTTTCGTACGTTTTTCGCATTCCCGTCAGCGAACGCCAATTTATTCGGTGTAGTGGCGGTGAGGAGCGAGGGATAAAAATAAGCATTGCACAAAACCGATTTAGCATGAACACTTAATGAAGTCGTCCATTTTTATTCTAATGAGAAAAAAGTTAGAACTCATCTATTATTCGAAAACCGAAATCGGCTTTCATTTGAAGCAAAAAATTGATCCGTTTTCCCCGTTTTTCTCTCGTCTTTGCGTTTTCTTTACGTTTCGTTAATTTTATTATACGTTTTGATAATTTTTTACGACATAAGCACTAAATTATTATTCGCGGAGAAAGAAATGGAGAAATTTCGGGCCGAGATATATGCTGTGTATTCTGTAGATAGGAGCGCAAGAATATAGAATGCTTATTTCGAATTGTCTTAGTTTTTGCTTTTTATTTTCGTTTCGGATTTTTTCGGTTAAAACAGAAACGACTTTCCATTTAAATAAAACGAGTTTTAGTCGCAAATACTTTCAGTCAATGGGCCATAAATACAATGATTCGGAAAATTATTGAATCTTTTTATATGAAATTCGTATTCTAAATATATAATGCTTAATTTTCGAAAATGCTTGGATGATTTCGGGGTTAGAAACGTTCGCTGTATACTAAGTGAATGTTCAGTATATAATATTTAAAATATAAATAACCATGTTTGTTTTTCTACTTGCTTTATATTATTTGCTATTATTTATTATTAAAACTTTAATATATTTTAATTTAATTTATTTGCGTTTTTAAATAAATTCATAATAATGTTAACAAATATAATATTTATATTTTATTTTTAAAATGACAATTTTGTTTGTTTGTTTAATAATAGCATTCTAAATTAACATTAATATGTATTACATAAAAGTAAATCATTATTATTACATAATACTCCAATATTATTTGACTAAAAGCTACATGATAATATTGAATAGAAATTGAATAGCTGGCGAGCACTTGGGCAAAAACGAGCATTGTAGATAATTTGCGCAACGCTCTCGTTAAATTTGGAATGACAAATTCAAAACATAATATAAAGTATAAATAAAATAGTAGACAAAACTATTAGATAAGATCATAAATTTGATAAGACATTAGAGGGTATGTGAAAAAAAATATGATTTATGTTTAGATCTATTGCCGTAATCATAATGAAAGCCTCAGTTCAGACGATTCGGTAAAATATCAAAAAAATTCCGTTTCGTTCACTCGGATAGCGTTGAGTGAAAAAAGACAACAAAAACGGCGAACAAATGGCACACAAACTATGATTGTCTGCTCGAATGCCTGTTCCCGTTCGCGCTGCCTGTGCCGGCGCTTGCCAGTCGGTGCCGCCAAATGTATATTGTATCTGGGTAGTTTTCTACCAATCTAGTATTGAGCGGCAATCTGTGCGCTGGCCTTAGGAGCCGAAAACGCTTAACTAGATTACGGAATAAATGGAGCAAATGATGTGCAAATGTTTTTTAAACGATTTGTTCAAAATCAGACTTAATGGTAAAGTCGATACATAGCCCACAGATCCTTATCGCGAATTATTTCACCACTCTCCTTTCTTCTCTCTCTTTCTCTATCTTTCCTTCTCTCCCTTTCTTTCCCTCTCCTTCTCTCTCTTTCTATTTTCTCCCTCCGCAACAAAAATCTCACCGAAAAACCCTTTTCACTTACAGTTTTTGCCATGCTACTATGTTACAATGTTACAACTTTCCATTCGAAAGAAACATTCAATTCTTACCTCTGATTCTCATCTAAAGTATTTTTTTCTACAATTTATGATTCGAGCGAAACATTCGCTTTAAAGCCGTTTTCGAACATTTTTAAACATTTTTTCGAAGTATAAAAACAAGAATTATATCTTTCGAATAGATGTTATGATAAATAAATTCTGTTTTTATTTATGTTTTTACAAATCTTTTCTTATTTTATATTTTACTTTTGAGTCAACTCTTATTTAACGATTTTTCTATTGAATGCCCAAATGCTATAAGCGATTCTGGCAAGTTTGTTTTTTACATATTTTAGTTTTAGTATTTTTTGCATTATATTACAATGTATTATTGATTTAAAAATAATTGCGAAATGAGAAAAACTATGAGTGGAATATGAGATAATCTAGCAAGTTTAAACATAAATATGATAACACAAAATATGACTAGCAGTTAAAGTTTTTATCTTGTAAATAAGTTTGAAATGCTTACGAAATATACATATTATACAAAATTAAATTTCTAATTTTATCTTACTAAATTGAGTTTAAAACTCGAAATTCTTAAAGAGGTTGCATTATCATTTTATTATAAAAGATAATTTTACGGCACATAATAAATGTTAATTCATTACAAAAAATATATTATGTAATAGAAATCTCATTCTTAGGCATAATTTTCTGTCAATTATCTAAACCAAAAAAAGTAGAGATTTTTGTAACAATTCCTGAAAAAAAGAACAAAAATTTGTTGTAACGACAAAAATGCAAATCTTGTCACATATTTTTATGCGACAAAAGTGAAAAATTCTTCTTCTGATTACCGAACGAATGCACTTCACTTCGAAAGTAAGCAAAAAAGCAAAACTCAACCAAAATATTCGTTATCTATATATACGGCTGCAGTCGAGACACTAAAAGTCCCCAAAGAAGCGAAAAATATAAAAATGGCTCAAATTTTCGAATCACTTTAGAAGGAGCTGAGAGAGCACTGGGAGAGAGAGAGAGAGAGAGAGAGAGAGAGAGAGAGAGAGAGAGAGAGAGAGAGCAGGAGAGCAGGAGAGCAGGAGAGAGATGGAGAGGATGGAGAGATAGAGCAATGAGATGGAGAGGAAGTCGGAGAGAGAGTGTTGGGGAGAGAGGGTTGGGAGGGTTGGGAGGAGAGCACCGGTCGGGTTGAAAGACTGAGCATATGTTGAAACATATTCGGGTCTTCAGACGTGATTGGAATGCTTAGGCATTATCTTAAACCGCATTTTCTACGTTCAGCGAAAAATAGGGCAAAAATTGAATTTCGCTTTTTTAGTAAAACACGAGCTGTAAGTGAGAGGAGCCGTAATCGAGAGTATGTGCGCGAATGGGAGTGTATGCGAGTGTAGGCGAGAGAGCGGTGGGAGTGCTGGCGGAGAGTAATACTCGAGTAAAGCGAGTGTTAGACGAGATAGCGATCCAAAACGAATACAAAATTCCAATATATTATTGATTTTATTAATATTATGGATAAAGAGAATAATGCAATGAAAACGAGTAGAAGTGCTTCAGTTTGAGTGTGAGTTGAAGCGTCGCATCGATAACACCAATGCATTACTTCTCCACTTCGACGACTGTTTTGCCGAGACTTTCGAGACTTGCGTTTCTTTTCTCTTTTTCTTTCTTTTCCTCCAATTGTTTCTCTTTTTACTCCCGAAGTGAAGCCAACGAATGGAATCGAATAGAAAATGAATGCATTTTTTATTTTTTGTTATTTTTATCTCCAGTATATCATTATACATACTTAGATTTCTATCAAGAGTATTATGTTTCGTGTCAATCACATTTTAACAAATTTGCCGCGTCCAAACTAATTTTAATGTAAGAATTAATGCGAAAAATTTTGCTTGCTTAGTAATGGAGAATGTTTGCTCATTTACGCGTATGAACTGTAATATATTATGCTTTTTCAGATTCTAATTAAAAGAGACAATTGTAAAAAATATTTTGTAACCAGTTCAGTGTTAGCCTGAATTTGAATAAATTGAGCATGGCTTACTTATAAATTTTGATGGTGAAATAAATAAAATATGCAAAAACTGAGAATACAATTCGAGTTTACAATCATAACTATAAAAATTGTTTTTTTTCTATTTGAGAAAAAACAATGTTTTTGGGAAAAATTGTCTTAACTCTGAAAATTGATTGTATATCGAATTGTGAAGTCGTTGTGCAAAGAGTAGGAGAACTGACTACTCGTACACATCAAACATCGCAGTCTCTGAATGAGATATAAAGTGAAAAAAAGTTTTATTGCTTCGAAAGATAATATTTTTGTAGTTTTTAATGTTTGATTCGAGCGATCAGTTCGCGGCCGAAACCATCAGTTTTTATTCGAAACATATATTTTATTGATGTATTGATTGTTTTCGATCTTTATTTCTACACAGATTAAATCGAATGAACTTTTAAACGCGAAAACTTCGGCCGCATTAGTGTTGGAAATACTAACAATAATAATAAATAAATAAAATGTGAACTCAAGACAAGTGCAGCGAAACAAGCGATTGATTGGTTCGGAAGCAGAAAATTATTCATTCATTATGAGCGTCGCGTCAATACCGGCTCAGATGCTCTACTGGAGTATGACTTTCCACTGCATTCGCGTTCACATCGCACAGTCAGGTATGCAAAACAAGTGCACAAATTCTTTCTACTCGTAATCACAAATCGCAATCACAATATATGCCATCAATTCGTATATTCATATTTCGATTCTCGTCTTCCAATTACGGCTTAACTATAGTTTGGGTTTATATGACAACTGATAACTCGGAGTCGAGATTACGCCTCAATATTAATACACAGTTGTTATGATTGCTGTACCAACTCATCCAACCAATAGTTTTCTTAATTTTTTTTCTTCTCTCGTCAGTCGCTTTGACATTAAGAGTAGGAATAATCGCAACGAATCGCAGCGAATATAAAGATGTTTTTTGTTTTATCTCGAATTGATTTTACATTTAAATCAGTCGAAGTTAATGTGAATTTAGTTCATAAGTGAAATATATTCGTATCGAACCGTCTCTTTCGGTTTGGAGAACGAGAGGCAAAACCTATTATCCATTCGACGCATTCGAACGCATTCTTTGTGTAGCAGAAGAAAGATTGCGAAACGAGAAGAAGAAAAAGAGATATTTTTTTCAATATAAAACTCAACCAAAATATAATATTTTGATTTATGATATTTTAAAGTTGAAATATCGAAACAAGCCGTACGATCATAAATATTAAGTACTCCTCTCGACTCATGAAGACTTTCCTCTCACTCTCCATGTGCTCGCGCTATACGTCCCCTCGCGATGCCTGCGCTCGCTGTGCGACGGATGAGGGAAGGGATGAGCGGAGAGGAGAGCAGAAAAAGTTGGAATACAAGCAAAAATAGAACAAAAGCAGTAAAAAATTTCAAATGTTTTGTACAGTTTTTGCTGTTTTGCTGTTTCACTAAAAAAAACTAAATATAATATAATATAAAAGCATTATTTGCCGTTAAACGAGTGAAATGACATCGAAATTCTATTGACAATATTCTCATGATTTACAATAAGCAATGCTATTACGCCGGTTATACAGTTATACAGTTATAGAGCATAGAATTATGAGAGTATATCGGATTAAACTGTTAATGCCGTTGATATTGCCTTTCTATCGACGTTTATGCGAAAGGGGATCGCATTTCGGGCTATCGATCACTGAAAACAATTTCAATTTTTACGATGACTTCGGAAATGCGCTAATATTGCGGTCGAAGCGTCTCGACTGCCGTTACCCGTAATCGTATGCATTGAACGGGCATTGAATGCGTTGAGTGAAAGCGTTGAATGAGTGCACAGTTGCTTTTTTGTCTTCGAACCAGATTTGCACATTTATTCGCTCGCCTAGTGTTTTGGGCGCATAAACGATGCGATTGTTTAGCTCACGGCTGCCATTCCTACCCATTCTCTTCTGCTGCTCACCATTCGAGAGGTCTGTTTCCCTTTTATGGCCCAATTCTTGTGTGAAGTTTACGCCGCGTTATGTCGTGAAACCAGAATTCAATTATAAGCGGGAGTGACGGGGAGGGCGCCGAGAGGGCCGCGAGAGCGATGCCGGCGCGCGCCCTCAGTCCCGCTGCCGAGTGCGCGGGAGTCGCGCCGAGAGGGGCCGGGAGTGAACGGAATATAAATAAATGAGATAACAATATAATGGCCCAAAAATATTGTACTCTATTATAGCTAATACTATGGCTTCAGAAGAATTATTTCACTTTTTATGAGTCGTATAGTTAGTGAACGAAAAACTCTCTATTCTGTGGTTTATTTTACCCACTCTTTCACTCTTTCACTCTTTACCCACTCTTTTGTTATTATAATTTTTCTGTTTAATAAATTTTAATTCTTACTTCGATTCAATTATGCTGTCAAAAGTGATCTAGCTACTCTTTCTTCCCTACTCTATCTCTCCTGCTCTCTCTCTCTCTCTCTCTCTCTCCTGCTCTCTCTCTCTCTCTCTCTCTCTCTCTCTCTCTCTCTCTCTCTCTCTCTCCCACTCTCGCACTCCTTCACGTATACGAGTCTTTAGTTTAGTATCGATTGGAACCCGAATTCGAGTCTAAGTTCTTAATCAATGGCTATCAACACGAAAGTGAGCGAAGATTTTGATGATTATTGTTGAGTTAAATCACTAGTGATGTCGAAAGAGATTCTAATTGATCCGTCTCTGGCATCCACAGCATCCATAGCATCGACGGCTACCAGCGCTACCATCGCTAGCATTGCTTAACATTGCCTTCGAATTCATCTTTTCGTCTCAATTATGCATTAGATCTGCGTTTGGCTTCACTTCGACTCAATGACCACTTCTTCGCCGAAACGAGACTTTTGATTGAATTGTTTGCTTCAAATCGCTATTCGGCTCTCATTTATAATTTATTTCTCAAAATTATCAAACAAAACAAAAACGAAAACAATATTACGTAGAATAATCAATTAAATATGAGCATGCTAGAATCGTAAAAATCTATTTCGCCGCTTTGCCAGCGCTTTATCTCGTTTTCTGGCTAATGCCCAATGGATTCGCTGCGAGATTACAGTCCGGCAGCGAACTTACCAAGATCTATTATTAGACGCGCTCTTTGTCTTTTTATCAATGTAAATTCTTACTCAACGCGTCTTATTTATGCAGTATTAAAACAAAAACTCCAATTTTAAACAGAGAATAGCATTCGCAAATTAATTCCTTTTGTGTTTTTAGCATCAAATAAATTAGTTTCGAAAAGTGTGCCGTTAAAAGTCGTGCATGTTAAATTCCGATTTCGCCCGCTTTTAGCACTATCCAATTCTGCCAAATGGTTCGATCAATACTTCGCTTTTGAAAATTCTATTACACATTAAAAATCAATTTTTGTATTTTTATTAGTTTTAGTTTTGAATGCAAAAATAATCTTTGCAAAAACATTCTTGACACTCGGCTCGCGAGTTGCGTTCGGTTTGTGAATAGCAATAAAAATCTGTTTAATATAATAAAATACTGTACAGACATTACTGCGAAACTTATTTATCATTTCAAATCACAATATTTATGATAAATATATTTGAAATGAAAATTCTCTCATTATATCCGAATCTAAAATAAATATTATTTGATGTTTAATATTCAAATGCGAATATATATTATGCAAAAAGCGTTTAGAATTGAAATGCAGTTTATATTTATTAAAAACATATTTTAATAGACAGCAGAATATTTGGCGAAAATCCTATTTAGGAATAAACAGTTTTAGGGGAAGAAAATGCAAAAACAGCGCAAAATTTAATGACATTTATAGATAAATTGGTGAAACGGACTAATGACGAGCGCTTTAACGGCTAACACAATCACAAACAACAAAAACCAGTTTTAAAACATTAATAGTATTGAACATTAAAAACAAATAAACGAATTGCAACTCACAGTTGGAAAAACATAGTTAAGGGTAAAGATGGAGAGAGTATGAGAGAGTAGAAGAGAGTATGAGAGAGCAAGGGAGAGACGAGTGGCCAGAGAGCTATAAAAATTGTATCTAAACTTTGGCGCAAAAAATTGATCGAAAAATATATATATCTATTGTTATGTTCTTAGCGCTGAAAAGAGACAACTTTTCCCTTTCGTTTCACATCAATAGCATATCTTTTTTTGTTTCGGATTTATCGCCGGATTATTGAGTGATTGTATTGAAGACCTTTCGCGAAGACAATCGCTATGAATGGCGTATAACAAGTCCATCAAATAGAGCTTCGCCTATCCGTCTATCCATACTATCTGTGTATATCCGTGTATATACAGTAGAAATTTATTCTCATCTAAACTGCTTAGATATTGCTTTTGTTTTTTGTTTTTCTCTTTTTATTCTTTCGCTCACATGTATCGATGCTTTTTTAGATTCGCCGAATATTTCAAATTCCAACATGCTACCCTCAGTTTTCGCGATAATATATTAAATAATTTTATTCACGTTGCGAAATATTTATACAAAAATCTACATGCTTATTTAAATAGGATCAGATAAAAAGCGCTGTTTGAGACAACATTTACACAGTTTCGTTGCTCAAGCAACATTTGAATTAAAACAGTGTATAAAAATTTATCGCGCAGAATTTGATTTGCTAGTAATTTGTACTTGATTATTTTTTATCAGAGGCAGAAAATATTGCGATGCGTTTAATGAACAGCGAAAGGCGAGCGCAGAGTTGGCGCTCTATTAGTCGATGCGAAAGCAAATACTGTAGATATGTATTGATTCGCATTGAAAAATCTCATCGCTATGTCTGAGCCGTTTGACTCGCATTGAGTCGAATGCCTGTATCCGTCGCTATCTTTGTGGGTCACGTCTCTCTCGATCGCCGCAGAAATTACATAAGACATGAGTCATGAGTCGTATTCTTCATGTCATTACTCGTCTGTATTATCATTATATCGAACGCACAGAGCAGTCAACACCTCTTAAATAAATGATTTCGATTCCGACTCCAGAACAACAGTCGCGAAGAGCCTCTGCCGGCGCTTCGATCGGCGCTAACCATCCGATCATATCTCACGATATGAGTCGAATTGCAAACAATTGTTTTTCGTCTCTATGCCCACTACTGGCCCTACGACCGGCCCTACGCTCGAGCGCTGGCCTTCATTTGGTTCGAAAACTAATGATATCTTAATTCGCGATTCGTTCGGAAATATTAGCCTTTAGTGCAGACCTTCTCTAATCGGTTCGACATTCGACTAAACACTCTCTTCGATGTAATGCGAGCGACGGCTACACTCATAGACTCGAATAAAACAGTTTGCGACTCGAGTTCCTCCGACGCTATACACAAATAAATTTGATATTTTCCAACAATTTCCTGACCACTACTCGACGACAACCCCCT
>JAQIXC010000383.1:0-28968 GCA_034697605.1 Metabelba pulverosa | reverse complement strand
TCTCTCTCTCTCTCTCTCTTTCCTCTCCTCTCCTCTCCTCTCCTCTCCTCTCACTTCAATGCATTACGTATTATAAGACACTTTACCACTGCTGTAGCGTTAAAACTACACTGTATAGAATCGGTAGTAGTCGTAAAAATTAAGCTGGTGCACACTGATTGGCACGAGCGTCGAGAGTTGCCAATAAATTTAGCCAGCTAAAAATAAATTGCGAAAAAAGCAAAATAAATTCCATTTATTCAATGTATATTATTTTTTCTTTTCGTTTGGTTTATTAGTTTGAAAACCATAAAAATAAACTTGTAATCTAGAAAGCGATATATCATGTTAGAATTTTTATTTTAGATTAGATGTAATCTTGGTGTTTTATATGGGAAAATGTTTGGGGTGAAAATGCACGCTACACTATAAACACTCTATATTATACAGTTATACTGTTTAATTGAATTACTAATTCGAGTTAACTATTTGTGGCAATCATTAGGAGAGAGAGAGAGAGAGAGAGAGAGAGAGAGAGAGAGAGAGAGAGAGAGAGAGAGAGAGAGGAGAGTGAATACATAGTTTACTATTATCTTAAGCCAAACCCGAAAACCCAATAAACACCCAAAAGCAACGAAAAATTTTTTCCATTTACTTTAATATTATTTCTACACTGTATAAAATAACATTAATTTTTAACGTTCGTTTTTGTATGTCTTTAAATACTGCACAGGAAAAAAATAATTTAGCAAAAGGTGTTTTTGTCAATAAAAATTAACTACTTACTTTATATATGTCAATGTAGAAAAAATTAATTACCTAATTGACGCAATTGCATAAAATATGATTTTATTCAGTGCGATTTTTATAATTGCTATCCTGGTTCTTATAGTGTGCAGTATAATTGTTATTAGATTTTTTTATTGTCAAGAAAAATATGTTTTGTCGATTAAATAATAAATAATCATTTACATTTAAGCTGTTTACATTTAAATTGAGATTTAATCATAGTGCCGTGTTAGTTTTTAATTCTTAATGGTAGAATATTTTAAAAATTCTATGCAATTTATAAACATTAATAACTTTTGCTAAATTATTATTATTAAAAAAATACACAGTTTGTTTTTATTACTCTTTTTTTCGTTGGCAATAAATAGCGAAAGAATTCAATTCTCTTAAATCGATATTAATTTCTCTTTTCTGTATATCGACGCCCGACGTCCGGTTATTAAGATTAAAGTGCACAGTATATTCTGGTCGACTGCGACGTATAAATCACATCTTTTTGCTAAGATATGAGCGAGCTTAATTTTCTCGCTCGTTCGCCCGATTATCGTGCTGAATTTTAACTCGATCGCCTTTAGTTCGTCGTTTACAAGTAACCATGCTCGAATAATGGCGCTGTAAATTGTCTAGACATAATTAAAATTACTTTGCAATTGTTGCATGTTATTAACATCGAACGATTGTTTTGTGTAAATAATGTTAATATGCTAATTCTTATTATTCACTTAATTGCGAGTCTTTTAATTTATGAATACTTATAAAAATAAACATTGGAGTATTATGTGCTAGTTTAATTTAATGATCGCATATAAGAATATATTTTAAAATTTAATTTAATTATAAACTTATATATATTTAATTACTCTTGATTAAATTTAATTGAATGCGTTTTTAACTAGCATATTTATGTTACTCGAGTTAATTAAATAAAGTGTTACATAATTTTGATTAGTTTAATTTACAATTAATATAATTATTATCAATCCACTAATAATTTATAAATGATAACTTGCTAATTTTGTAATTAAAATTGTTTAATGCAAGATTAATTTAATAATTACGTATGAATAGATATTTGAAAAGATATACAAAATAAATTTAAGCATAATTATCTAAATGCACTAGATAAAATATAATTAATAAAATATTTAACTATCAAATTAACGCTAATAATTGAATAAATTGCTGTATAATTTCTACATGATCAATTTATATATAAACTTGAATATTGAATTTATAACTGATATTTTAATTTGCTAACATGCTAATTTTTCGTTTGGAATGCATCTAGGCAAAATTAAATACTCAGAACGAGTCTACGACGCCTGTATGGAGGCGTTCGACTGTCTACCACTGGCCGCTCTCATGAACGGCCAGTTTTTATGCGTACACGGAGGTCAGTCGGCCTGGCCGGGCACCGGCAGCAGCACCGGCAGCTACTATCTGCCCACGCACACACACACACACACACTAACACGCACACACGAGAGTACACAGCACAAAAATAAAATTCTAGACCTGCTTAATTTATTATTCATTTCGCTTATAATCCGATCGGTTCGGTGTTTTCGCGCCGATTAATAATTCACCGTGTTGAAAATTTTTGTTTTTTTTTTGTTTGCTCTTGACAAAATAAATTTATCGATTTAATCGCTGAATTAATTATTTGTCTCGCAACGAGCCAGTACCATGCACAAATATTTTATAGATTTTTTTTGGTTTTTTGAAACAGCAAAATGCATTAGCTAAAGAGCTCGTTTAAAAATTAATTAATCTTGATTATATTTTTAGATATCAATTAGCATTTCTTTTCAAGTAAATTAATCTTATATGAAATGATAGTTTAGGCGCAAATCAGATAATTACTCTTGATAAAATCCCGGATAATTTACAACTGATTAAAAACGAGATTATTATTATTTATTTATCTAGATTCTAGATTGTAACAAGTAAAATTTTTTGAACAAACAATCAATTTAGTGCAAATATTATGTTAAATTGTCGTAAACAGTAACAAGCAGAACTTTTCAAACATACATACAATTAGCGAATTTATTTTAAATCTTAATACTAGATTAACTTAAATTGTAATAAGCATAAAAATCGCCGAACAAAAACACACAATAATCAAATTAATTTAAACAACTAAATAATTGTAAATTGTATCAAGCACAAAGATTTCCGAATAAACAAACAAACAAATAGACAATCAATTAATTTTATTTATAGCACTAAAATCATAGAATGTAACAAGCAAAAATCTCAAACAAACCAAACAATTGAATTGATTATAAACTTGAAACTAATCTATCGGTGCGTTTCGCGCGGCAGGTCTCTCGCCGGAGATCCACACGCTGGAGGACATCAAGAAGCTGGACCGCTTCAAGGAGCCGCCGGCGTTCGGGCCGATGTGCGACCTGCTCTGGTCGGACCCGCTCGAGGACTTCGGCAACGAGAAGTCGAACGTCGAGCACTTCACCCACAACTCGGTGCGCGGCTGCTCGTACTTCTACTCGTACGGCGCCTGCTGCGAGTTCCTCCAACAGAATAACTTATTATCGATCATACGCGCGCACGAGGCACAAGACGCCGGGTATGTGCACCGCCCCCCCCCCCCCGACACCACCACCATCTCATACACAACATGCTACTTTTGCATTGTTTACGAATTGAGTTTTTGAGTTTTTGAGTTTTTGAGTTTTTGAGTTTTTGTTTTGTTTTGTTTTGTTTGTTTGTAGTAAATGAACGTAATTTTCAGTTTTTTGTTTAGTGTTTAGTCGGGTACGACACCTCTCCGATACCCCCATCTCGTACCAGAACTTACCACAGAATCCAACATGCTACTTTTAATTAGTTTACGAATTGAGTTTTTGCTTTGGTTTGGTTTTGTTTTTGTTTGTAGTAAATGAACGTAATTTTCAGTTTAAATTTGTTTAGTCTTTAGTTTCTTTTTTTACCAAGTTAGTTTTTTGTTTTTTATTGTTATTATTTTTGTTATGTTTAATTTGGAATGCCATGCTAAATTATTAATTAGATACGCATAAATATTGATCTTAGTTTAATTTAGCTCTACTTTATTTTATGCAAAACGTAGCAGCATGATATTTTTGCGTTATTTATAGTTACAAATTTTTAGCTAGTTGTAGCATATGCATGAGTAATTTTAGTTTATATTTTTATCAAACAATAATATTTAGTATTGCTATTGTTAGATAGTAAAATTGCCAAGTTATTTATTGATAAGAAAAGTTTAAATATTTATCTTAGATTAATCTAGCTATACAGTAACTTTTATTTTGTGTTTATTTAATTCCTAGTTACTTGTTTGTTTCATGGCAGTAGTTAAATGGCATTATTTTAATTTACCAAGCAATTAACTAGGCTAATGGCTATATAGAAAAACACTGTTAGGCGTCTAACCAGCGCAAACACAGATAAAAAATTACATTGCTAATATCTTAGACAAAGCAAAACAAAAACCCGTCTAAATTACTATCGATTTGTAATCAGGCTAATCTAAAATACGTACTGTGCACTAATATCTCTAACTACTATCAATTGTTTATTTTTGTGCGAGTTTTAAGCATTTTGCATGGTAAACTAAACAATTCTTGCTAAAATTAATGCAATTCTGATTTAATTTCGGTTTTATTCACAACTAAGATGCATAATTGTTTAATATACCATGCGTAATTCTAAGGATTAGCTACTAAATGTGTTTTGTTTAAATTTTATAAATTATGCAGTTTAAACTAAACAGTTAGGGAAACAGTTAAAACAGATTAAACATCTTGATATTAGTAGACAGTTCGAATTTATCTTAAATTAATCCAATAATCAAATCAATAGTAATTTAGACAGATTACTGATTTCATTCGTTTTATTCTTATATTATCAGTGTAATTTTTTACACATCAAATTAAAACAAACATGGTAATTATTAGCGATATTCTTGCATAGTTCAAATTTCTCTTAATACGACTTGATAAACAAATCAATAATAATCTAGACAGTTACTGATTTGTTTTATGTTAAATGTATTATCAATGTATAATTTACATACCAAGTAAAAACGCAATTGATAATTAACTAGCAATATTAGCACTAATTAAAATTAAGCTTGATAACCAAATCGATAATAAATTACACAGTTACTGTTTCATTTTGTTTACAAAACCAAAGTTAGCAATATACAAATATCCGCACACAAATAAACACATATAACACTAATAATTTAATACAAATTAATTACCAATTAAATACTAATAATTTCTATCATGCTATTTCCTCCGGGGCGCAGGTACCGAATGTACCGGAAGTCGGTGGTGACGGGCTTTCCGTCGCTGATCACGATCTTCTCGGCGCCGAACTACCTGGACGTGTACAACAACAAGGCGGCGGTACTCAAGTACGAGAACAACGTGATGAACATCCGGCAGTTCAACTGCTCGCCGCACCCGTACTGGCTGCCCAACTTCATGGACGTGTTCACGTGGTCGCTGCCGTTCGTCGGCGAGAAGGTGACCGAAATGCTGGTCAATCTGCTTAACATCTGCTCGGACGACGAGCTGATCACGGAGGGCGAGGAGAGCTTTGAAAGTGAGTTGGAGGGTACGTATTGGTCGCCACACGCGATTCAAGCACCGCCGCCGCCGCCAGGCCCGCCACTCACCCGCGTTCGACCGAGCGCTCTCTCACTACTTGGCTCGCTTTCGCCGACCGACCCCAAACCCCCAGGCACTCGTACCCCGGGGTGCGAGTTGTGTGCAACCGGCACACGATATTCGCGGGATTTAGCTAGCTTAGTCTTATTTTTTTGTTCTTGTTGTAAATATTATTTTTATCAGGGTATGTTTTAGGGTAATTGTTATATCAAGAGTAATTAGCTAGCTTGTTTTACATTTGTACTTATATTTATATGCTCATGAGTCATTACTGTATATGCTATACCTGGGTAGTCTTTAGCGTAATTATTTTACCAATGGTAATTAGCTAGCTTGTTTTATTTCTATTTGGTTTATTTTTATTTAATATACTTGATAGAATTTATTTTGCAGTATAGCAATTGTGCCTTGTTTATGGCAGTTTTATTTTACCAGGGGCAGTTAGCTAGCTTGTATTTATTTGTTTTTATAATATATGTGATATATAATTTGAGTTTAGCTAGATTACATTTATACAAATTACTATGTAATAGCAATTTTTTGCTACAAACCAATAGCTCTTTTATCCGGGTAAATATTTTACCCTGATTATTTTTTATTGTTAAATTTTTATAACACATATATAAATTTATCTTTCAGTGTAAATTATTTCAGTTAGCTAAAATATTTTGGATTTAATTTGAAGCTAGAATATCAATTGCATTTTTTTCCCAAATACACAGTGCAGCATGCAGTTCATACTGCATAAATTTACCGTGAAGAAATTTTATTTAGATAAATTACCGTTTCGGTATGCAATGCACATAATTTGTTTACATTGTCGTATTTATACGATTGCTTTTCAAATGTTATTATTTGGAAAAAAATGTTGATTGCTATTTTTTACAAGCATATCAGGGTGGAATTCGGGGGGGGGGGGGGCTGGGCGGCCAGGGAGAGATGGGGAAAACGAGCCAAAACGCTGTTGAGAAGCGCATAGTTCACTAACACCGGGAGTGGGTTTCGCGACTGAATTGGTGTGAATCTGTGGAAACAGTGTATATTCAAAAATATAGCCGACAATTAAACGCACTACTTGCTTATTATGCAACTAGTTTGCGCATGATTAAACTACATATAACTAATTTCGTTTTTTATACTTTTCTCTCCATTTATTTGAACAATTTCGTTTATGTTTCGCGCTTGAAATGTGACTGGCAAAATTTATATAACAAATTTAATATTACGCTTAAAAACAATTCAATTGATTGGCTAAACAAACAAAACAAAAAACAATAATTTTTTGCTGAATATGTATCGGAATTTGTTTGATTCGCTGCGAATTGCCGTATATTTATACAATTGGCACACTTGGCGGAATGCATCTGTGTAATTTGACGCACACACGCGCTCTCTCTCACAATTAATATAACCGAACCGTGCGGTCAATGCAAAAATTACTTTTGAAAAAACTTCTTTGCAATTGTCGTTGAGATGGTATAGCGTCGGCCCGGAAAGAGGTCATACGCAACAAGATCCGGGCGATCGGCAAAATGGCCCGGGTCTTCTCCGTGCTGCGCGAGGAGTCCGAAAGTGTGCTCCAGCTCAAGGGCCTCACGCCGACCGGCACGCTCCCGCTCGGCGCCCTCTCCGGCGGCAAAAATACTCTAAGAAACGGTCAGTATCACGTTCATTTTTTACCTACATAACGCATTTTTACCTACGTAATTTATAAATAGCAGTTTTTTTTCAATCTGGATTTTATAAATATTAGCTTGGTTAAATGTCTATTTTGTTATATTTCTAAATTTTTTCATTCTGCCTAGACCCTTACAACCTAGCTAGGAATTAGCTATTACAATTTTTTTTACTTTTCCTACATAAACTAGAAATAGCAGTTTTCTAAATCTGGATTCTAGCTTGGTTATGTAATGAATCTTGTTTATTGATTAGTTAACATATATTTTATTATTATAAAATAAAGTTTTTTAAATTCTCACTAGATAAAATCCAGAGTTAAACACTTGCTTGATACAAACAGCAGTTATTTTACTTGGAGTTTACGAATTTTAGCTTGTTAAATAACTATTTTGTTTATAGCTTATTTGGTAATACAATATCTTATTTATTTGGCAAAAATAGAATTCTTAAATATATCACTTGCTTATAAAACTAGCTAAATATAAATTTGCTAGATAACAATAACAATAGTTATTTAAATAGCAAACAGTATTCTATCTAGATTTTAAGCATTTTGTTTGATTAAATAACTAAATTGTTTATTATGTAATGGTTAACATTTTTTTGAATGACAAAAACAGAATTTTTATATTTCTGCTAGATAAATTTCAAAATAAAACACGTGCTAGATACAATTTGTCTGTACAGGCGGATAGAAAGTTTTACACAATTTGTAGATAGAATATTTAAAATTATAAAAAAAATAACATTAATTTAATTTACATGCATCTTGTTTATGTTATCTTATAAATTAATTGTACATATTTATAATAAAGAAAATATATTTAAAATTTTAAACAATTTACAGTAACTGCAACTAGCTTGAAACGTTCTATCCGCCTGTTTTCCAGCCCAATCGACAAATATACAAAACAATATCCCCTTTCCCATAGTTATGCGTAACGTTGTATAGGAGTAGAGAGCATTTTCCGATGTATTTCTTATTAGCAAAAAGATGACTGTATTCGTATACAACGTTACGTTTTGTATAAAAATATTAAACACCTGTTGTTCTGTATATTCACTACTAAATGCGTTGGTTTTTAATTAACGTAAATTTCACCATGTTCTTATCTGCACGCAGCCCTGGCCGGCTTCTCGCCGCACCACAAGATCGCCAGCTTCGAAGAGGCCAAGGGTTTGGACAAAATGAATGAACGAATGCCGCCCCGAAAGGAGGCGCCGCCGCCGCCGCCAACCGACAAATCGATCGATAGCTAATCGGGCGACTCGTTTCGGAGCCGACCATCTAAACCAAAAGCACCCGAAATAACGACAAACAACAACCACCACAACCAACAACAACAACAACACGAAAAAACGCATTTTAATTCTAGATTTCACCACGACACAATCTGTTTTTTCCCTCTGATTTTATTCCGACAAAAAAAATAATACATTTATTAATTATCGCATCGAAACCGTAAGCGACAATAATTCAACAAGTTCTGCAAAAACGAGAACATCGATTTTTAATAATACCAAGTTTAAATATGATTTCTTTTTCTGTGTTTTAATACGAATTACGGAATTTTTTTTCTCTTGTTTTTGTGACAATTATATTATCGATTCTTGATTATTAATTCATATTGTTTGTTTCTCTCTCTCTGCAAAATTTACTACTGCTCTTTGATCCGTATCGACAAATAACAAGTTCGTTTTTATTCTTCGACAAACGCCCACTCGACTCGACTATCTCGCTCTTATTAAAACACTTGAAAAACAAACAAGAAACTATCTATATTAAAATAATAATTCTTATGATTATTGATTCGTAAAATCGCATTCAAAGACATATATATATTAATAGTTATTCTGTTGTAAAATCTGAAGACTCTTTTAATTCGCTGTCTTTTTATGTTTTTGTTTCGATTGTTTTCTTCGTTTTTCTAACATGTCTCTTTTTATTTCTGTACGAGTTTTGCCCTGTTTTTCAAGTTGTTTTTTTGCAATTGTTTTTAAGTTGTTTTTATTTTTTAATTATTCTTATTATGATTTTTGATTTTTGAATTATTTGAATGCAAAACGTCTCTTCAGATGTTATTTTGTACAGTATAATACACGAAATGAATTTTACCCAGTTTATTACACACACACGCGCCGCCCCGGAATATATTCTGTTTTGAAACAGCAAACGTACTGTGTAGTTTTAACTAATTTGTTTTTTTTAATTGATGAATATTAGTGCAATTTTAGGTGAATTTTTTTTAATTGATTGAATTTGTTTCTTGTTAAATATTTTTTATTTAATGATTGAAAAAGAAATTAATTATTGTTTTTGGAAAATTTGTCACAAAAAACAAAACTAAATAAATTGTATTCTTAACCGACAATCGCCTGAAAATGAAAAACAGAATATATATTATTGTATAGAATAATACAATTCTCTTCTCTCTCTCTCTGTTTTTTGATTTATATCTTGATTAATTTCTGATTTTACTAATTAAAAAGAAAATACCCCCGAATAAATTTAGTCGATAATTAATACGCATAAAACAATTTTGTTTGAGAAAAAAACTACAAAAAACAAAAACAATTATTGCGATTCCGTGTCTATTCTTTTGTCGACATTCCGACGACTCAATCGACAACTCTATCGAAAACATAATCGAAAACTTGATTCAAGATTTTGAGAACTAATTACCGCATATATTAACTTGTTAAAATAACATTTTGATAACGAAAAACCGGGAATTGAAACCGTTAAAATCGGCAAAAACTAAAAACAGCAACATTATTAAATTTCGATTATGATTATTCTTATTATAAATATTTGAATCTAAATATAGTATATTGAACATTTTTTCTCCCATAAAATTATATCGATATCTAGAAAAAAGGCCAATAATTATGTAATTGACGATAATTTTTAGCAAATTGTTTTTTTGAAACAGTTTTCTTTCGCTTGTTTTTTGTGTACTTAAATTGATCATGATAATTTTTAAACGACAAATATAAGAGTTATATCCCGGAAAATATTCGCCACAACTTTCCATATATTATAACTTTCCTTTCACTCCTACTCTCTCTCTCTCTCTCTCTCTCTCTCTCTCTCTCTCTGTCTCTCTCTCTCTCTCTCTCTCTCTCTCTCTCTCTCTCTCTCTCTCTCTCTCTCTCACCCATTCTCTCTCCCATTCTCTCTCCCAATCTCTCTCCCAATCTCTCTCTAAATTATTTCATTTATAAATACTTTTAAAACTTTTTTTTCTGAATTAAAATTCCGGAAAATTTCAATGTTTTCTCAAAAACCCGAAACTGAAAGCCACTCGAAGTGATTCAAATATAACAAAACTATTTAAACAAAAAACTATTAAAAACTATATAAAAAAAACAAAAGAATTTATCGACACTTTTCACACCTGAATGCGAGAATACCTATTTGATTGTGAGGTCATAATTATTCAAATTAAAAATTCAACACGATAAATTTTAATGTATTGTTAAACTTCTGTATTGAGTAATTAAAAAGAATCTTTTTTGACTATAAATACAATCTTGATTATTTTTCCTTCTCTTTGCCGAACTGCGATCACAACTAAATATTTTATTTTTTTCGTTTGTGTTTGTGATTCCTCACAAGTGTTGTTGAAATTAATGATAAAATTTTAAGTTAACCACAAATTAGAAAAATACGAACTAAACCGTCAATTCTTAACGCAACGGACAATATGTTTCTAATTGTCTCTTGACAAATTAATATCTAATAATTAAATTTAATAAAACATAATAAAACGCAAAGCATTTCCTCATATCATCCGAAAGAATATTCTGGGAAATGATTACTGACTTTGAATTGCGATTCAAATGCGAAATACGGAATAAATTCGAAGAATGTGTTACAAAATTTGCATCGAATTCTCACGAAAAATCAAGAATAACAAGAAAACTAATAACAAGAATAACATTATTATATTAACAAATAAGCGTCGCATACAATGAAGAATTTTTTTTAATAATTAGAAAACATTCTGCAAAAGAAAAAATCAACAAGTTATATTAAAGACTCGAATTAATGCGATTTAATAATAATTATTATTTAATTATTATTTGAAAAAAAACTGAATGAATACCTAAACATAGACTTAGAATTAAACAAGATAACAAAATGGATAAATATATTATATAAATAATATTACTATGTGTTTGAAAATAAAATTGTGTGCAACAAGATGAAAAAAAAAGATTTTTTTAAGTGCAATAATAATTGAAAAATATATTTCTTTTTGAAATAATAACCTCCTAATCGGTTTTCTGATATATACAGTATATATATCGCTTATCTCTATACAGTATACCTCTCTATCTGTTTTATTCTCTTTTTTCTCGATAAACCTGTTTATTATAATTGAGATAAAAGAATATTCTCTTTGTTTTTGCGCGAAATTTATTCTTTCAACTAAAAACCGAACTCTGGATTGAAAATTCTGAAATATATATTTGAACATATATTGAAAATATATATGAACTAAAACAAAACAAAAAACTCTACTCTTGTATTACATTTATTATGGTTATTTTCAATGAATTTTAATTATTATAATTATTATTATTATAACTAAATACACGAAAAATCTCGATTTAAGGACTTAAACAACAAACGAAAAAAATTATTATAATTATTATTATTATTATATAAATAAAAATTTATTGATATTAATACAGTTATTATTATCATTATTATTATATTTTTTGTTTGTTTGTAATATGTTTATTTTTAACAATTTATTGTTTTCCCTATTTTATGAATTTTTGAGAATTTTAAAATTGATGTCAATTTTATGATTTTTTTTGTGAAGAAAACATTTTCCAATAAATTAATATAAGAAAAACAAAAACAAATATTAATTATACAAAATCATTGAATAACTGATTATTACATTTAAAACCTGATATTATGTTTTAAAAAAGTTTTTATTTTTAGTGTTAATTAATCAAACTTAAAATTAAAATTATTATAAGTTTTAACTCTTTTTCACATTAAATGTCATTTTTTTGATAAAAACAAAGTGTTCTTTATTCTTGCTAGTTTTTAAAATACGCACATTGAAATGAATTTTTATCACTATAATCTTAATCAAAAACTTGTTACAGTATATAACTTTGAAACTACAGCATATTCTATATGTTGAAATAATTTAATTATGCTCAGTTAATAAGTAAAATAACAATTTTATCCTGCAAAATCTATTAATTTGAAAACAATTGATCTTTGATAAATAGTTAATGTAATATATAATTGGATTTACATGTAATATTTATTTTGTTCATATATAATTAGCTAGCTTAACAAGTAAAAATATTTATGTTTTACATAATTTAATAAATAATTACAGCGTTACTTTTAAAACAGCAATTGAACATGTTTTTAATTTGATGTTCTTGTGCAAAAACGAACAAGCTGACTATATTTGAAAGGCTGGTATCTTTGCAAATGTAGGCATATAAATGTGATACATGAGACAAATGATTTCAATACGCATAAAATGTACAAAAATATAAAACTGAGCACGGTAAAATTAAATTGAACAAACGGTCGATTCGGAGTTCAACGTGGCGAGTGACGTGCCAGATACGGATAGCGAATCGCGCGAGATACTCGCCGAAGTAGCAAGTACGTCGCCGGAAATCGTGAGCACATCGCCGACATTTTGGCTGAAATCGGCACTTTTATCAAGCTTCTTTTTCACGTACATAATAAGTATGACCAGAACGAGCGAGATGACGGTGGTGGCGAAAAACACGACTGGGTAAATTGCCGGCCAAAGGTCGACGAACTCGCCGATGAGGGTAGCGATGCCGAGGTCGAACACCGAGCCCGAGATCATGAGTATCGCACCGATCGTGTCGTTGACGTGAATACGCGTATCGATGAACAGTATAGTCAACCAGTTATTAGTGGTGAACGCGAACGAGAATACGAGAGCGCCGAACCACGTCATACGCAGCGAGTGCTCGGCCATCGCCATGATCACCAGGCCGATCGCCGTGATGATGTATTGATATCCAAGCATATATTCGTATAGTAGCTTGATAGAAACAAACATGTGAATGACCAGGCTAGCCGCGCCGACCGCGCCCATCACCGTGAACATGAGCGAGGCCGTCTGCGAGCTCAGGTCGGCCGGTATGTACTGCAGGTACGACGCCGTCAGGTATACGTACGAGTTGTCGAGCGCCATGGCGAAACTGTACAGTATCGTGCATAGTACAACTAGCAGTATGTGTTCCCATTTCATCCAGCTCGGTTTTCCGCTCTTTGCGCCCGCGTTCGAACGTAGTCGTATCTCTTTGTAATTGTATTTGCAAAATATATACATGGTGATTAGCATGCAAAATCCTAGTAGAAATATATAAATCAAGGTAAATAATTCTATTTTAAAATGTAATTATGGTATGAGATATTACTAACAAGCCTATTTTACGTAGCGCATAAACTAGAATAATCTATTAAATTTATCTTATGTGATCTTGCTACCATAAGAATTATTAAACATTTCTTAATTACTTTGTTCAAAATATGATATAGCTTTCGAATTTAACTCAGGCATGCATAATCTATATTGTGTAAGTCGAATATGTATGTAACTTGTTAAACATAGTTTGTATACTGTATTTACATGTAAAACAAATTATTTTTATTTTACTTAAAATATAGCACACTCATTGTACAAAAATTAAATATGCTTTTAAATGCAAAAACTATAGATTTTTTGTATTTTAGTGTTTATAGTAAATAGCTAAATTTAATCACATTTATATTTTAATTCATATTTTGCAAAATTTATATTAAGTGTAAAATATTTTTTAATATTGTTTATTTAACCATTATCGACAAATTGCAATGCAGTATTGAATATAATGTGCAGTGATTAAATGTAGCGGAATCTATAATTATGATTAAATTGTTTCATATTAAATTATATACCCAATAAAAGTAACGATGCAGCAGTAAACATGGGAATTTTGAGCGACTCTTTTCGGTGATCGATTTCGTTCCATGAGTGTTTATCTAGATGCAAAATTAATTTCTAAATTGTGCCAAGATAACATTAGCTAAACTATAGTAAACAATTTATTTTTTAAAATAGCACAAGTTTAATATTAGGGCTGTTTAAAAATTCAGCCATTATTTATAATTTTATCAAATACTAGCAAATAATGTCAATCAAAAATTTCATCAAGAACCAGTTCTAGCAAGCACAAGTAATAAAAAATTGCAGATTATTAAAATTTGAGCATGATAAAAACATTAACATTATTATATTATTAAAAAAATACTAACTTTATAACATTGATATAATGGCACTTAACTTTATAACAATGATATAAGTTTTAGCAAGCACAAACATGAAAATTCTAAACAGTATGTAAGAATAAAAAGATACGTATTATTGTCAACAAGAATTGATTAACTTTAAGTAAGAAAAATAGGACATGCCTGAATACCGAGCTGTAATTTCGACCGCGCTTTCTAGCCTGCTGAAAAGCGGTTGAAATTACAACTCGATAAATAGGCATGTCCTATTTTTCTTACTTAAAATTAAAATTCTACCATTTATTTAGCTCTATGATGATCTTGCTTAACATTAGCTCTTGCATTTTATAGTTGTAACTTCTATTAGTAGCAAGCGCGATTATTATACAAGATTAATTAATAACTCTAGTTTTTAGCATAAACATGTAAGAATCTCACCATCATCATCATCGCCGATAATAAACGCGGTAAACAAGAGCGGACCCACTAGTGTGGCCACATTGCCGGCGACGCCGAGAAACTGCAGATACGGACCGCTCTTATTCTGGAAGAGCTCGAGTATCCAAACGCTGAAGCCGTGGTAATTGACGCCACACGACATGCCAATAAAAAAGCTGCATGTTGATAAGTGCCATGTATGGTAGCAGTACGGCATGAGAAACACGGCCACCGTTTCGAGCCCGTAGACCACCGCTATTGTCAACTGCCGGTTAATGCGCTTGTAGAAAAAGCCAACTGTGCACAAATTGTCGTAAAATCAGTTTGGTTTATGCAGTGTACTTAATTGTACAGTCAGAAACTACAATATTAATATTATGAATGATTACATATAAGTTTAACATGACGAAATATGAACTTAGTATTAATATTATCATAGCATAATAACACAATACCAATATAATGTTAGATTATAAACATATTAGCCAATTACCTGGCACTTTTTAGCACGCAATAAAAAATTATTTTTACCAATAAATGGAAATAAATATACTAGGCAAAGAATTCATGATAATAATTATATAATAGGTTAAGCAACTTATTATTGTTATGAACATTTGCATAATGTTGTAACCATAAATGTGTTATATGTATATTATAAAAAATTATCATAGAATATATTAAACAAGCAAGTAAGCGAGTGTTATCAAATTATTTGTGTTCGAAATAATCACTTTCAATTATACGCATAATAATTAAATTTGTATTATGCATAAATGCGAAATCGACGTACAGGTGCAGCCGACGAACTCGCCGAACGTGAGTATGTGTACCGTTTCGGTCATCTCAACCATCGTTACGTCGAATATATTCTTGTAGTCGACGTACGTCGTGCCGATGCCCGACCGGATCAGACTCTGCGGCCGAAAAACCATCTTTGCATTAGTTATATATAATTGTTAAAATATACTTGTTATTAATATACGTTAGATTGTTTTAATGTAGCAACAAAATTTAATGTTATATTAATTTGATTCATTTTTTGATTAAACGCACGCTAGGTGATTGTTTTTAATTTAGCTAGACACAATTTATCACGTACATTTGCAAAATGCGTGTAGATAATCAGGGCGAAGTACGCATACACGTAGATTTTGTCTTTGTATTTTATCATCGCATTTATAAAAATTAAAATTTAACATTCAACAAACTTTCACGCACAAACTTAGCCAAAACAATAAGTCTAAAATTCAGGTGCACGCTTATTATCAACTGTGTAATTTTTAAAGTCATTTCGTTAAAAAAAACTTATTTTAGTGCTTGTAATCTTTGCTAATTATATTTATGTTTGTTCAGTAAAAATTCATAATCATTAAATTAACAATATATTATTTATATTGATATTAAAATAAATTTTCGAATTTTTTTAAAATATTGTAATGAATAATAAATTTATTAGTTTGAAAAAATACTGCAGTAAATGTATTCACTTTATTCATAAGTAAATTAATTGCATTAAAAATTACACATTATATTTTATATAAATTATTTTTTGATAAACAAAAGAGTACTATGTAACTTAGTTCTAAACATATTATTCAAATTATTGTATTGTTATATAGAATATAAGAATTAAGCATTGAAATTTTACTATGTATAGTGTTTAAATTTGTTAATAAATTTATTGTCATTACAAAAATTAATAAATTTATATAACGCTAACTCTATAGCAGGTAAATTTTTAAAATAAACAAAGTGATTGATAGTAATTATAAATAAAAAATAACATGATAATTTGTTTATTATTTGCCTTTTTCAAGTTTTAAAGTGCATTAATAATAGCATAAATATTAAATTATTATGTCTTTAATAAAACTTAACAAGTAAAATAAAATATTTGAACATCAATACTTTTTTTAAAGCAAGATACTCAAATTTGTAGAACATGTTTATTATTTAAAACTGACAGTATAAATTAAAATTTCCAGTTTTAAAAATATTTACAGTTATTTGAATATTATTAAATAATAATTTAATATGTATAAAATTTATAATCATGTTTTAATATAAAATAACTAACTTACCACTATACAAAATACTTTTTTAGTCTTATTTAAATAATTTAAACATTTAATATGTAATTAAAACAATAAATAGATACAAAATTCCGTCAATAATTAAATATGATACAATTACATAGAGGTAACGGTTAACTCGGTGTCTAGTGTGGCGACCGACGCGCCCGATAACGACTGCGAATAGTACGAATTGCGCGAGAGATTCGTCGAAGTAGCAAGTATATCGCCGGAAATCGTCATCACATTACCGGTATTTTTATCGAAATAACTACATTTATCAAGCTTCTTTTTCACGTACATAATTAATATGACAAAAACGAGCGAGATAACCGTCGACGCGAGAAATACGTATGGGTAAATCTCGGGCTCGTGGTCGATCATCTCGCCTATGAGGGTAGTGAGGCCGAGGTCGAGCGCCGAACCCGAGATCATGAGTATCGCACCGATAGTATCGTTGACGTGAATACGCGTATCGATGAACAGTATAGTCAACCAGTTATTAGTGGTGAACGCGAACGAGAATACGAGAGCGCCGAACCACGTCATACGCAGAGAGTGGTCCGAAAGTGCCATGATAATCAGGCCGATGGCCGTGATGATATATTGATAACCAAGCATATATTCGTACAATAGCTTTATAGAAACGAACATGTGAATGACCAGGCTAACCGCGCCGACCGCGCCCATCACCGTGAAAATGAGCGAGGCAGTTTTCGCGTGTAAGTTAGCCGGTATGAATTGAAGATACGACACCGTTAGCTGCACGTAGGCCGTGTCGAGCACCATGGCGAAACTGTACAGTATGGTGCATAATACAATTAGCAGTATGTATAGCCATTTCACCCTGCGCGGTTTTGCCACTTTCGAGCTCGCGTTCATCGGACGTATTTTAACCTCTTTGTAGTTGTATTTGCAAAATATGTACATGATGATTATGAAACAGAAACCTAGTTGGAATAAATGAATCAAGATAGTTTTATAGTAATTATATAATTATATTAATGTGTTTAATATTTCCAATGCCAATACTCATACTCTAAAATTTGCTCGATATAGCTATTTGAGCTTGTTATAATTTTTATTATAAATATTTACTACTATTTCAAGTTTTATTAACAATAACAAATAATACAATCTGTTAAAGCAATAATATTAAATAAATAATTTAGCATAATTTTTAGGCTCTATACTTATAATTATAATATAAAGAATCTAGATAAGTTTTTAGCTATTATTTATGTTAATTTGTTTTTATTGTGCAATTTAATTGTCACAGCAACATGTATGAGTGCACCGACATCTTAACTCTCCTCTGTCTCTAGTACTTTACCCTGTACTAATATAATAATTGTTTAAAAAAATCGTTAACTACTTGACCTTGCTGAATTACTAAAATAACTTATATTTTGTTTAGTAACTAGCATATAAGTTAAACTATTGCATTTAATCTCTGCATTATTTATACATAATTTTTTTAATTTATTCTATGCATGCTAGACATTCAGCAAAAAAGTATTGCACAATCATCCAATTAATTATGGCAATATAAATTTTAGATTTTTACGTTTTGATCTTAGATAATTAATATCTTATGTTAATGGCTTTTAGTTCAATTTTAGTTTAGTTTATATTTAGAGTAATTTTATACTGACTTATTGTTGGCAGGATTTTATATGACAAAAATATGCAGTGTTTTAAAATGAACATGCATTATAAACAATTTATATATATATATTATTTCTAATTATTATGCATTAATTACCTGAAAAAAGTATTGCGCCGGCAGTAAACATGGGAGTTTTGAGCGACTCTCTTCTATTTTCTATTTCGTTTGCTGGATGTTTATCTAAATAAAAAGTTAATTTCTAAATTGTGTCAAGTTAACGTTAGCTAAATAACTATAATAAACGGTTTATAAAAATAGCACAAGTTCAATGTTAGGTTTATATAGAAATTCAACCATTATGTACTATTTCAATAAATACTAGCAAAAATTACCAATAAACAATTTTACCAAAAATCAGTTCTTGCAAGCACAAATAATAAAAATCACATATTATTAAAATTTGTGCGTGATAAAACTATTAACATATTATATTATTAAAAAAGACTAGACACTTATACTGGCGACTATGGTTGAAAATTACACGTAATTTTCATTTTGGGTAAAACTTTCACGGTAATTTTTGTAATTTTGGTGTAATTTTGAAATGTTAAAATATTGATATGCTAACATTAATTTCTAAATAAATATCAATAAATTTAACAACATTTATTTCTATATCCCAATTATTGTTTTAATCATTATTAAGATATAAGTAATCAAATATTTTATTAAAAATAATTATATTAAATATTTTAAAACTTATAATGTCTGTTGAAGCTATATACAATAGTAAAATTTTCAGTGTAATTTTGAAATGAAGGTGAAAATTACACGGTAATTTTGCGAAAATTTCACTGGTAGCGTTACCAAAATTTCACCACTAACATCTCTACTGGCGACACTTATAACAGCGATATATGTTTTAGCAAGCACAAACATTAAAATTCTATCATTTATTTAGCTCTATGTTGATCTTGCTTAATATTAGCACTTATAATACTTGATTTATAGCAGTAACTTCTATTAATACTGTAGTAGCAAGCGCAATTATTAAACATAATTAATTTATAACTCTAGCTTCTAGCATAAACAGGTTAGAATTATACCATCATCATCATCGCCAGTAAGAAACGCGGTAAACAAGAGCGGACCCACTAGTGTGGCCACATTGCCGGCGACGCCGAGAAACTGCAGATACGGACCGCTCTTATTCTGGAAGAGCTCGAGTATCCAAACGCTAAAGGCGTGGTAATTGATGCCACACGACATGCCAATAAAAAAGCAGCATGTTGATAAGTGCCATAAATGGTAGCAGTACGGCATGAGAAAGACGGCCACCGTTTCGAGCCCGTAGACCACCGCTATCGTCAACTGTCGGTTAATGCGTTTGTAGAAAAAGCCAACTGTGCGCGGAACGGTAAATTATATTTGTTACATTGTGATTTATAATTATATTTTACATTTTAAATCTAATTTCTTGGATATTTTAATTTTTTATCTAAATTATGAAAGGATTTTTAAAAATTATTAATACTAAGAGTAATGCATTTGTAACAATTTATTGTGTTGAATTTAAAAATAAATTAGTACACTATACAAAAATCTGTATTGTATTAAACATGTAAGTTAAATTCTATTTAAATGTAGACATGTTTAAAATTTTTAAAAATCTTGTTTTCATTATTGTATTAACTTAACATTAAATATGGATTTTTGCGCTTTATTGTTTAAAGTCTAAATCAAGTTGCTAAGACACTTATACTTCAGTGTAAACAGAGAACTTATCATACTTCTTTTTCACATGAGAGATATTTTTTGAAAAATGTGCACTAAAAGTTAAATCAGGAAAATGCACATAAATTTATATAATTTAAAATAAACAAGACAAAATAAATTAAGCAGTTTTCTATACAATTACATCTAATCTATAATGTTGCTACAAATACTGTGTTAATTTACTATTAAAATTGATTAAGAAACTAGAAATCAGTTATTATAAAAATCAAATCACTCTAAAATATAACATGAATACAAATTATCAGTTTTACGCAAAATAATTTCTAAATTTCTACAATGCATAAATGCGAAATCGACGTACAGGTGCAGCCGACGAACTCGCCGAACGTGAGTATGTGTACCGTTTCGGTCATCTCAACCATCGTTACGTCGAATATATTCTTGTAGTCGACGTACGTCGTGCTGATGCCCGACCGGATCAGACTCTGCGGCCGAAAAATCATCTTTGTATTAATTTACATAGTTACACGGTTGTTAGATTTGTTATGAATATAGCTTTTTACAATCAACTACGATTTTAAGTTGATCGAATTTAAGTTAAACTGAAATCTTATACACCATTAGTTTTGTCACTTTTAAAACACACAATAATTTACTACAAGTCAATTTATCTAGATACAATTCGTACGTACATTTGCAAAATGTGTATAGATGATCAAAATAAAGTACGCGAACACGTAGATTTTATCTTTATATTTTATCATTGTCATATTTATTTTTTAACAATTAGACTTGATTTTCACACAGCAAGTTTTGTTGAAACATAAAACAATTCTAGTATTAAACGCCAAAAATACAGTGTAATTTTTCAATCATTATTTAAAATGCTTATTTTAGTGCTTGTAATTCTTACTAATTCAATCAACAATTTGTAGAATGAAAATTAATCCATAATCATTAATTAAGCGATAAATTATTGTTTTTATAAATATTCATGCACATTATTAGCACGTTTAACTGGCTTTGATTTAACCATACAGAGTTTTCTTTTTGAAATAATAAATTTTATATGTGAAATTTTATTTTGCTTTGTTGAGTGCTTTTGCACTGATTAAATTTATAAAAGTATACTTAATAAAAGTATACTAAATAATATTTATAATAATAAATTTAATTATAAACTTTATAATTATAAAATATATAATAATTATTTGTGTATTGAATTTCTAATTATTTTTAAAAATATAAATGTATATTTTATAGTTTTAATAAAATTTAATAGTATTTATTATTTAGTTTATACTGTATCTTGGTATCTTTTATTAATTGTTGTCAGTTGCAATTTTAAGTGCAGTCATGACATTTTAGCGAGGTTATACAATTTTCTATCACATTATGCCGATGACACTATAAATTTTTTATACTGTATATTTTGCCATAATTAAGATACAAACAAGACAGTTTGTAAGACATGGCAAGATTTATTGCTAAGTTTATAAATATGTAAGTGTACAGTATAAAAGTGTTTAAACAATATCGCTTTGTAAAGTAACATATTAAATGCGTAAATTAATTTGATTTGAATCTATTTTACCTTATTTATAATCTGTTTAGTTTTATAATTACTTTCATTAGAGTTTTAATAAATTATTTAAATTGCACTGTTTACTAATTTTGCAAATTTTTTTTGCAGGTTTAGAATTAAATCTGCCTATTTAATAAACACACATCTTAAATAATATAAAAATAACGCCCTTGTAAATTCCCAGGCACAAATTTATTATTAAAGAAATTCTGCTGCGTAATTGTTATCAATTTTAATTAAGCTTATAGACAGCAATAGTATTTATATATGTACAATTATTATTTGTCTTAATTCATATTTTAATTTAATAAAAATAAAATTATTTGCGCAAGGTATTTTAGTTTTTAATATCAAATGTCAAAATACTCAAACATAAATTATCATGTCTGTGCAATATGTTTATTATTTTTATTATAATTATAATATTTAGTAATTAAATTATTTTATTATTTTACATTAATATTAATTAAACTTGTTAGTGTTTAAAATGTTATAAAATTATATATTATTACATTACAAATTATATTTACAATAACATGGGTACAAATAATAAAATCTACAAAACATCAATACAATACATTAATTATTTATTTACAATTAATCAAGCTCATTTAAAATATATTACATTAGGCAACAATGTGTTAAATAAAAATAAACAACTTTACTAATTTAAATAAAGTCAGCATGTTACAAGAGTGACATTTAAATTTTTCTTATACAGTATCACAACTAAGAAAAAAAATAATCAAGTAACATTTAAAAGAACTAAATAAATAGATTATGACTTATGATTAGACTTATTGAATAAATAGATTATGTTTCGGACAATTCAAACGTCGAGGTCGAGTGCGACGACACGGAATGGTTGGACAGCTGTCGGAGCGCTTCGTGTGTGAGCGTCGGTGCGGTCGCCGTAATCGAAAAGACGCCGTTACGGCGCGAGTGCACCAGACAGTGCTCGACGTGCTTGTGCTTCACGTACAAAATCAGCATGAGCAAAACGAACGAGATAACCGTGGAGGCCAGGAATACGTATGGGTAAATTTCGGGCTCGTGATCGACCATCTCGCCGATCAGGGTTGTGAGGCCGAGGTCGAGCACCGAACCCGAGATCATGAGTATCGCGCCGATCGTGTCGTTGACGTGAATCTGCGTATCGATGAACAGTATAGTCAACCAGTTATTGGTGGCGAAGCCGAACGCGAATACCAGAGCGCCGAACCACGTGATGCGTTTCGAGTGCTCGGCGAACATTAAAATCACCAAGCCTATTGCCGTGATGATGTATTGATAACCAAGCATGAATTCGTACGCGAGCTTGATCGAAACGAACATGTTGATTACTAAGCTAATCGCGCCGACCACACCCATGATGGTGAACATGAATGCCGCGGTGTTTGCCGACAGCTCGGCCGGTATGAATTGCAGAAATGACACTGTTAGTTGTATGTACGACGCGATTAGCACCATGGCGAAACTGTATAGTGCTGTGCATAGTACGATCAGCAAGATGTTCAGCCATTTCGCCCTGCTCGATTTATCGATTTGCGCGTTGGTGTCCATGTGATATATTTTGCTCACTTTATAGTTGTATTTTCGAAATATATACATGGTGAGGATAAAACAGCAACCTAAATACAATTATATTTTATTTTTAAGCATTTAATTGATTTATGAAAAAAAATTTTGCTTTTACATTTAAATATTAAGATCAATATTGTTACTATATTTGTTAATAGTTTAAAGAATAAGTTAATATTAAATGCATTTAAGATGCTCATGTTTATTTAATATTTAATTAATTAATCTATAAATCAATTATGGTAATTACTAAAACTAATATTAACAATACTGTATAATACAACTAACATGTTTGTATAATATTATTTATGCACAGTTATTATTAACAGTATTGACAGTTAACATTATTAACAATTATCATCAACTTATTGTTTCAAATTTTATCATTTTATAGTAGCTGGGACATTTCATTTATCTCTGGGTTAAATAAAATTTGTTATTAGAACTTGCACAGACTACATATTTAAAAAGCGTATAATAATTTTAAAAAATAATTCTGAATTATTAAAAAAAAATTATTTACCCGAACCCAGTATTGATCCACTGGTAAACAGGGGAATTTTTAACAAGTTCTTTCGCAGCTGCTTGCTTATCAACGTCGGGTTGTAAACTAGATTTAAAAATTACTAACTTTTTAAAAATGGAAATGCACAATTAGCTAACTCATTTAATATTACCGCTGCCTTCGCCGATAATATACGGGTGAAATAATAGTGGGCCGAGAAATACGGCGGTCGTGTCGATGAGGCCGAAGAACTGGAGATACGGACCGCTCTTATCCTGGAAGAGCTCGAGTATCCAAACGCTGAAGCCGTGGTAATTGACGCCATGCGAGAGGCCGATACAAAAATTGCACATGCAGAATTGCCATAGATAGTTACAGTATGGCATCAGAAAGACGGCAACCGTTTCGATTGCGTAGACGGCGGCGATTATGAGCTGACGGTTCGCCCACTTGTAGATGAAGCCCACTGTTCCATGATAAATTTAGTATATATTTTACATGCAATTAAGTTTGTAAAATTAATCAATGTATTTTATTAATAAAACTATCACTTAATATTTAATAATACATTATTTAGTTTATAAAAGTTGCTAATAATAAATTATTCTGAGCTATTCATATTGTTTGTTTTGAAAATGAAAATAACTTGATATATTATATTATTAACATTTTTTTACTAATTAATTAATATTAAAAACTATTAGTTAATTATGCAGTATTTTAAATAATACAATATACTAACTAATATTAAATAATATCTACATATTTAACAATTTTACATATTAATTTTAAATTATCTTTCTACTCAAACTAATTATATATATGTTTTTTATTTTTTATTTAATATAAATGTTATGACTTTCAAAATAGATTCTTACAAAAACTAATAGTTTTGAAAATTGATTGCAACTAGTTAACTAGCTAATATCGATATTTAAAAAAGAAGAATTCGTTATTTACAATGCATAAATTGTTTTTTAATCGCATACATGTGCAGCCGACAAATTTGCCGAACGTGAGAATGTGTACGGAATCAGTCATTCGAATCATATTCGTCTCAAATATATTCTTGAAGTCGACGTACGTCGTGCTGATGCCCGACCGGATCAGACTCTGCGCGCGAAAACAAATTCTTGCTAATTAATACTTTTTATACTTGACAGTATTGTTTCGATATGTAAAAATAGCAATATTTAATGCATTTATTCATACATTTCCAAAGTGCATATAAACAATTAGCATGAAATACAAAAACACGTAGGCTTTATCTTTGTATTGTATGTGAATTGCCATGTTTATTTTAGAATTTTTTTAATTTTTATTTTACAACTTTCACCGTAACAATCGTTTTTCTTTTTGTTTTTTTTTTTAATTCAACATGTTACAACTTGTGTGCAAATACTGTTTAAATTCATTATTTTGTGCAAACCAGTTTTATTGCTTGTAATGACTGCGATATTAATTTGTCTGTGTAGTATAGCGAAATGCTTAAATTTAACCAGAATCATCACGATAAATCGTATAACGTTACATCTATCAAAAACAAATTGCTATTTTTATTTCATTACAATTTTTAATTTTTTTCAGTTGAATAAGCGTGAAAAATAAAATAATAAAACCGTAAGCATATTTTAATAAGTACCATGCTTATTTTATTTTTAAAAAAAACTAAAAGGTTAATAACCTTTTATCTATTTAATATATATTGTTAATTCATATTTTAAATGTTGCAATTAATTCGTATTAATTTATATATTAAATATTTATAAATTTATTTTAGTTATTAAACTTATGTTTAGCTTGCATATTACAGTATAGATGCAATATAAATTACATAATAATAATAATAATAATAATAATAACAATGGTACTTATAGTACCTTTACATTATGTAGCATCATATGCTCTGCAATAGCAATAATTCAGTTGCATGCATAATTTATTATTTTAATTAATGTGCGGTTTATTTGATTAAATTATTGCAAACATTGTTACAATAAACTAAGTTTGTAATAGTACCTAATTATTTCTTTGTAATAATAGGTAAATTTACAAATTTTTTAAACATATAAACGTGCTATTTATATTTTAATTTTATTTAAAGTACAGTGTATAAATTTTACATTTATTTACAAATTACACAAAGAACTTATCCATTTGCAGCTAACTGGATACAGCGAAAGTACAGTTAAACAGTATAAAATATAAATGAATTGATTAATAGACAGTACAATACATAAACATGCATATTACAAAATATTTTATTGAAACTACTTGAAAACAGTCTAAACTCTAGAGTTTATAACAGTCTATATTATAAAACAGTCGTTACACTTTTCACAAGTATAAAAATTATAACATATACAATTTAAAGTTATAAATTAAAGCATAAATTACAGCTTCATTGCATAACTTACATGCTAGTATTTATTGGGTTTGCGTTTAAAAATATTACTATTGAGATGATAGTGTAAATGTACATGCTTATCATTAATTGAAATAGTCGATCACAAGCTTCGAAACCGACGTCATTTAACTTTACATTGATGACTATTGTAAAAAATAACAATCAAAAGTTTCTTTCTTTCATGCTAAATATAGTTGTGCAGTTTATATACTGTATATTCTAGTAGCATACTTTTAACTCTGATTAATTTTTCTCTGAAATGTAACGAAATCTTATTTAAACATGCATAATTAATAGCTAATTACAAAGTAATGATTGCAAAAAAGGTTATTGCTATATTTTTAATTTTTAATTTTGTAGTGTATTTTTAACATACAACATTTCTTGGTATACATAATTGTGTTTTTGACTTTTTATATTTTATGTATTAAGTTGCACAATTTAGCTATCAATTTTTGCGATATAAATTATTAAGTTGCATAATTTTATTAAATGTGAAAATCCGAGAAATATTCATGCTGATCTTTGACATTTACATTAATTTATTACATTTATTCTTTTGAGAATTGTACGGTATAATTAATCATTAATAATATTCGTAATATAATTATTATTTGTACGGTATTGTTTTTACTTGTCATTAATAACTTACATAAAATTAAAGTTTTTATTGCAATAATTTTATTAGTATTTAATTTATTTAATATTAATAAGCACGATATAATTAGTTACGTGGACTTATTGTTTTAGGCTATATTTAATCATTGTGTAATCTAGTTACAATAACACATTTAAAATTAAAATTATTATTATTTTAAATTTTAAATAATATATAAACAACGTATAATTTATACGTGCGTCAGTGTTATTTAATAACTTAGTTATTTCTACTGCTTAAAGTAATCATTCAATTATAGCATTGTCAGCAATAGTTTCACCATGGTTCTGTAATTCTATACAATCTATCCTCGATTTAGGAGACTGCGATTTAAGGGAATTTCGATATAAGAGACAAGATTTCGCTGCACCGACCGCTCCTATGGGAGCTATAATGTTAAAGCGTCTCGATATAAGGGAATTTCTAATAAGGGAATCCTCGATATAAGAGACAACTTATAGTCGCACGCATAGCTTAAACTGTACCTCGAAATAAGAGAAAAGTTTGATTTTTTTGCTTATATTTTCAAACTGTATATTAAATTTATACTGTATATGAAATCTGTGATGTTTTACACAGATATGAAAATATTTTCGCACATTTTTACAGTTAATCGTCTGTTGCGTTCACTGTTTTTAATTAAAACGAGCCATTGATTGCCGCATTTGATTCACAATTATATACAAATTGAAACAATCGAATCGAGAAATTGAGCCTCGGGTCCGTCGCCTCTCTTCGGCATCGTTTCCATTCAAAACAATTGAAATGAAAAATTATATCAAAAATCAAGAAATATAATTTCTTTAGAACTTAAATAAAATTTATTAAATAAATCGAAAATAAAACACCTATTCCTAATATTAATATTATTATAAGAGCAAAGGCATTACAATCAAAAATATCTTTGAATTCTATCACAATACGATGACATTTATGAATAAAATATTATTTTTAATTAGTTTAGTAGTTAGTTAATTTGTTAAATTAGTTAATTTTTGAAATAAGTTAATGAATTTAATTGGAATTTATATGTTTTAGACGTGCTAAGCTCTAAGTTGGGGTGTTTTTAAAGTACAATTTCCCTTTTTGTTGTAATTTATGTAAGACCCATTTTTCGATATAAGGGAATTTCGATATAAGAGAATAATTTTCGCTGCACCAATGATTCTCCTAAATCGAGGATAGATTGTACTATCTTTACTTCTGTCTGGTTATAATGCATGTTTATTTTAATGTATGGTATTCTTTCACTGGATTTACCGCTTACTACCGCTTATACAAAACCTTTTAGCCTCTGTAATAGTGCTTTTGCTGCAGTACATTAATGTTATAACATTGTAATAATAGCCGACATCTAGAGATAAACGGTGTATTAATTATTGTGTATCATACTTATATTTATAATTAACTTCCTACTTAAAATTCCTATTTAAAATTTACTTATTATTTTTGTTCATTTTGTTTATATTAAATATAATTATGTTAAAATTGTTAAGTCAAATAAAGTCAGGTCGAATTTTGTTAGGTAGAATAATGTTAAGTCGAATTATGATGTTATTATATTAATTACAATCAGTATAAAAAATATAATGTTGACAAAATATATTAAACTAAATTATGTAACATAACAAATGTTCTACAGGTGGTTATAATTTTTATAATTCTAAAACTAGCAAATTTTTACATGTATTAATTTTCAATCAAATTAACGTATGTTTTGAGTATTTTTTATTCGCCTCTTTAAGTACATGAGTTGTTTTTGCATTTGCATTCAGAGTTTGCTTTCAAATTAATTTGATATAAATGGAAGGAATTATTAGAATTAAATTCCGCTTATTATTGCAAACAATAATTGCGACGAAAATATTAAGTAAAATGCGTTTAAGAAGTGAGCGGTATATGAGTTCGTCGTTCTCGCGGTTCGGCGACGATATGTGCGAAGAAGTGCTGAAATACCTGACACTCGACGA